>JAXBDA010000410.1:0-88039 GCA_036023075.1 Gaultheria prostrata | reverse complement strand
GAATGTGAGGGAATGTCTCATATTTATAGGCAACCTGAGCCAATGATCTGGCTCCAAGTTGTCGTCCTATAATGTGAGAGCACGTGTCCCTTCCGTACATCCTGACTGCGCGGGTGACGTCACCCACGCAGCGGCTGACCCGCGCGGCTTGCTTGGGCGCGCTACTCCACCCCTCGCGCTGAGACCCTCTTGTTCTTTTATAGCCACCAAACCACAAGATCTCCTTTATTCCCGTGCGGGCAAGGTCATGACCTGTTCGGTCGTGCCTATACCGCATCCAAGCCTCAGTGGGCCCCTCAGGTCATGTCTTCAAACCAGAGCAAGTATGATTACTTGGGCTATTCATGGACTGGCCCCTCGCGCTCTCGCTCATTTATATGGGCCGCGCCAGTCCCGAGGCCCATGGGCTTTTTCTCCTTGTACGGATGGCCCATGGTTATGGAGAGATATTTTCCCTAGTCGGGCTCTCATAGCGCGCAACTGGGTGCTACTGCGTGGGATAGCCCGCGCTCGTGGTCCATGGCGGTTGATACAGCGCCAGGTGCCACATGTCACGTAGTGACGGATGACACTTGTTATCATGGTATTGGTATGTCAAACTTGAGTCGGGTCGTCATGTAGCAAAACTGCTGACCTCCCCTACAAAGATATAAGTTGTTGAAAATGACACACAGTCCCAAAAAAAACACTTATTTTGGAACGGAGGGAGTATTTCCAGGAAAACAAAACGAAAAAATCTTGCAGCACTACATAACAGCACAGTTGGGCTAGGGCCCTCTCTCTAGCTTTGTCTCCTCAACCAATGTACACTCAACCCCACACGTTAAATCCCAATCAATGGGCGTTTCTTGCAAGGCAATGGGTCCTTCCGAGAACCTTTCTCGATATTTCCAGGAAAAGGAACCAAAAAAATTGTGTCCAGTCTTTCGCATTGTACATTCTGCAGATAAATTCACTGAAAAAACAAAAGGAGAGCTAAAATCTTGCAGCTTTACACCACCAGCACAGAAACATACAACCAAAGGGTAAAGGAAAATGAGCGACTGTGATGATTATATGTCCTGGAAGCAGGACATGTTTGATTCTCCTATGCCATGGATCGGCATGTATATTGCAGCAGCATCTCTAGTTTGTTCGATTGCCATGGCCGGAGATGTCATCTACGGAATACGCCATAAAAAGCTTTGGTTCCCGTGCAAGTTTTTCACCATGAATGCTGCTTCCCTCACTCTATTAGCTGTGGCAACAAAGCTTCCTGTGGATCTCACCACAGCTATGTGGGGCCGAACAGACAGAGTGGCAAAGCTTAGCAGCACCATTTTCGGGATTACTGTAATGGGTAACTTCCTAACTTCTTTTGCATCCATGGATAATAATGCAAGTCTCGTGAATGTTGTGGCCCTGGGTATTCTTGTGGTCACTATTATAGTAAATGCTTGCATCCAAATGGATACTTCATCAATTGATTACAGTATATGGGCTGAAGAAATATTTGTAATCAGTTCCATGCTTTTTTTGTTTGTAACATTGAGTTTCTCGGTTTTGACTGTTCCTACCACTAAAAGATCTTTGGAGTTGAAGTACGATGAATTGCATAAAACAATTTCTAATGGGGGAAAATTAGAGGAAACTGAGAAGCTAATAAATCAGAAATTGAAAGAAGTAGTGGAAAAATATTGGGTGATGGCAGAAACAAGTAGTCCCCAGTTTGTGATGGCGCGTTCTGTGACTTGTGCTACTTCAGGGATAATCTGTCTGCTCACCGCACTCACACTAGTTGAAGCAGAAATCCGAATGAACTTGTTGTATTGGAAACTTTGGGCTAGCACTGATTCGAATTATCGTTGGTCCGCCTCATGGATTCTATGGATTCAGGTCTGTGGTGTGGCTGTGGGTACTGTTGCCCCCGCATTTAGATGGTTTACTGCCATCAGCTTCAACTGCAGAAACCCATATAGCAGTAACCACCAAAATAAGTTGAAATTAGTAGAAGACTACCGAATCCAAAGGCTGATTGAGTGGAAAGAAAAACCCTTATCCTTACAAATTCGAAGCATGAAATGCCGAAAACTTGTCGAAGGTACAAAAAATCTGGCACTGGACTTGTGTATAGGTGTCCAGTACGGGATTGTGGTAGCTAGCAAATTGGTTCTGTTCATCTCCACTATATTCACACTCCCATTCTTTTCCTGTTGCTACTACTCCAAGAGGTTGAACATGAACCTGATATCTAGCTTCAGTGCTTCATGTTATCACGAAAGTTCAGAACCTGAAACTTCAGAGCTGGATCTTAGTGATTATGTTCTGCAACTTGAGGATGAAGTGAAGTTTCCCAAAAGGATTTTGAAGAACCTCGCTCGTGAAGTGAATCAAGTGATTCAGATGGGTAGAAGTCAGAAGCCAAAACATCTAATTGAGCTTTTACGAAAATCCAACGACAGCTTCGAAGGGGTCGCAGGTTTTGACAGTAGCCAGGCTCAGAACTGCTGGACCCTGCCTGTGGTGACCTTAACCAGCATTGCTATTGCACTTCCCAACACTGAAATTCGTACGGTGGAACGGTTGATAAGAAGTGTGAGTGAAGGCCTTTCGTATGCCCGCCTTGTAGAGAAAAGTCTAAGTACCAGAGGAAATGATTTGCTGGGCATAAAACACGCTGTAGATGTCACGTGGGGAGGAATCGAACTTCATGGCAAGTGGTTGGACAAGGATTTCCGGAAACTTTCTCTTGAAGGAAAAACCACCAAAGAGATTCTTCAAACACTAGCTGATATAGCTGAAAAGGCAACGATTGAGCTTCAAAGAAGCACTGCCGGAAGTTCCAAAGTTGTAGTGGCTACTTCAATGCATAGAATTAGCCGAACTATATTGAAGGACTATGAAAGCAGTACGAATGCCCACATGGATGACAACTTGTTCGAGCAATTGTCCATCATGATTGCAGATATTTTGGGTGCCTGCCTTACCAATTTACCGCGCGTTATTGTTCTAAAATGCTATTGCAGCACAATAGAGGAAAGAGAGAAGAATGTTAGGCATGCGGCTTCCCTTCTCGGTGAAACTGAAGAGATTCTGGGAATCCTTCGACGTCATCAACTGCCGAACTTAAGTGGCGATCGGGCTGCTTATATCGATGAATGGCGCGCTTTCATGAAGCAAAAGAACACACCAACTATTGTTGGTTCATACAATAATGAGACAGCTGCATCTGGTGAGTTGCATATAGCTGTGGATGAGCAGAAGGTGTAGGTTGCAACTGATATCATGTTGTAATTGGTTTCCCTTTGTATTCATCCGAACTATGGATTTATGTATGAATAAACAAACCAGATGTATGTTTGCGTTTCATATTAAGCAATGTGATGTTGAGAGAAAGCATACATGCATGCATTCATACACACATCCATACATTGTTATGAATATACGTACGAGGCTTCCCTCCACATGTTTGGCTTCCCTCCACATGTTTTCTTTGAGAAACTCATGAAAACAAGTTCACGGAATTGAACCCACAAAGGCTTCCCTCCACATGTTTTCGTTGAGAAACTCAAGCAACCGATACATGAACAAAGCAATTTTGATGTGGTCTCTCGCAGAAAGTTTAGCCCCTTTTGTGGCTGCAAGTACACGTTCTGCATATTTCTGTCTGCAATTGACATTCTAAGTGAAATAACACTCGTTTGGCAAAAGAGCCATCATTGCAGCAGAAAATAAATAAGCTTGAGAGACTGGCTTCTGTTTCATCCATGCATTTTGAAACTTACCAAACAGCCTTATCATGTTTCAAGAACAATTCACCTTTTCTCATCCTACTTTCATATTGCCAAACCTCATCTTGATGTATCTGGACATCATACAATATACATGTGGTTTTTTCGGGATTACATTAGACTCTTCGTTTTGGATTCTACTTCTTGTATGCAAAGTTATTTGTGATGACATTGATCCAAAGGGACTAGAATACTGGACTTAATTGTTATCTCTAATAACTAGGTATGAAGTCAGCATAATAAACCTCTCTATTACAGATTTAGGTACTGGGATTAATGTACTAAATCTGGTAGTTACATTCAATCAGTGGAGTTCACCATTCATGTGATGGTCATTGAGTAAGAGCATTCCGAGTAGATGATGATACGATAATAATGACAAGTTCAAAATTTCTGAACTAAAATCATGGGTGGTGTCACTCTAATGGGATAGACTATCAAGGTATGCCCTTCGTTGGGGTCGGCTACCAACGACTTTTGGCCAAATAGCCTGAGTCTGTTAATTCCTAACTATGTTATGGATTCGAATGTAAGTGTGGGGTGAAGCAATGTGTGCAAGTGTCATATTCTTTAAATTTGTCCCAAGAACACAGAGACACTCCAAAGTATTCGTATTTATTAACATATTTCGTATATATTAACATATTCTTTAAGAGAGCGGATAGGATAGCTTTGCATAGCAACGCTCCGGGGAGGGAAGACTCAAATTAACATTAGATGCGGTAATGCGCAAGGATTTGAGTCTACTAGGGCTAAGTAAACAAGCAACACTTGACAGAGCTCAATGGAGGAAAAAGATTCATGTAGCTGACCCCAATTGATTTGGGACACAAGGCTCAGTTTGGTTTGGTTTATTTCTGATGAAAGTTAAACTTGATTAAGCAAGAGTCAGATAAGTTTCAAGGGCAAGTGGAAGAATTTAGTCAAAGATAAGATTTGGATAATTGGGAGAAGAAAAACGTGGGTCGACACTGTTCAACATCACGTTTGAAGACTTTGAGCTTCCGTGATGGCTTTTGTGATTTGTTCAATAGATGAGAATTTATCTCATACTTGTCTTATTATAGTGTTTTAGCCTATAAATTGGCTTGTAAGTTGATTAGGTAAAGTGTGCAAGAAATTAGAGTGAGTGAGAGAGATAGAGATACAGACATGTGAGAGTATTTGTAAGAGTGTGTGTGCATTTGCAATAAAAGTGTCTTTGAGATTGTGTGTAGCCTCCTCTGTTTCTTTCACCAACAATTTCTGGGGGTTGCGGTGGACAGCGATGAAGAGGCTGGTGGGGGCCGGAAAAAGAGGCGGTGGCTGTGGCGGCCGATTAATAGGGTTAGGGGGGTCTAGGGTGAGAGATTACATTTTGGTAATATGGCCAAATGGTGACCGTTTCAGATGAACTGAAACAAATATTTCAGATGGATTAGGTCAAACTGCAGCAAATGGTGACCAGTTTTACCTGCAACCCTTAGCCTTGTCTTTACCATTATCCCATGTCCTTCTGTAAGTTCTCTGCTATCCAATAATGCTCATCAATTAAGGGTCTCGCCGTCTCGCTTAACATCACCGGCAAAACCCAAAATTGTACTAATAATCATGAGACAACAATTGCGTTAATGCGGGTTTTCGCCTGTCAAATTGAAAACCAATAGCTAGACCCTCTTACCGGTCTCATCCGTGTCTTCCGTTCCACTTTAAACACCTCACCGTAATTCTGGTTAATTTTTTTTCATCAGAATGATGCAGTTAACACATTTATCAAATGATACACCAAATCAACCTAAAATCTCACTTTTATGCCAACTCCCCATTTGACCGCGTGTCACAATTTCCGTTTCCGTCCATATGTTCAGATATGTAAATCAGAAAAAGTTAAACGGAGGTATCAAAAATACCTATGCAACTGTTCCCGTACAATTTCAGCCATAGGACCGCACAGAATATTCTTGCGTGATCCAATAGCTGAAATAACACGAAAACAGAAGTACAAAGGACAATGAGTATAGGTGACCTAATACCAGACCACAGAGAGAGAGAAAAGAATTCCGTCCTTGGAATAATATTTACCTTAAAACATTGCAAGAACAAGTTTATAAATATCTACATAAATAACTTTTCTACATATGTCAAGTATTTTTTCCCTGGGTCTGTTGTTATGATGTATGATCATCATCATGTTGTTTTTTTTTAACGGCCATCATCACTTAAGAGTGAATATTGACGTAAATAACCTTGCTGTGTATTTTCCAGGAAAAGGGCCGGAAACGGTCCATCACAGTGCATTGTGAAAGTCGAGTCAACTGAAAATACAAAAGGAGAGAAAAGAATACCGCACCTTCACACAACCAGCACAGAAGCGTACAATGATACAAGAAATGGGAATGAGAATGCCGCGCATACGCCACATGCCTTATGTAGCAGTGCGGTGTGGTTAGATTTCTACACAGGGACAGAGCTAGGATTTTTGCGTAGAGGGATGAATATATACAATAAAAAAAATTATAAATAAAGAGAGATAACGATGTGAATTTTTACCAACTCTAAAAAATACAATATAACACCAATACATATGAAACTAAGCATATTTCTTATATCAACTTAGATTGCAAAAGTATTAACGTTTATCTAATCCTATCTTACTGAAATCAGTAAAAAGTTTTAGGCTTCCAAAATTTCAACCGGCCTTAGTTTTTAAAAGTGAGTTGGGTTATAAATTTTGGGCCTTATTTTGTCTAAAATGATTGTAATCAAACCTCATTAAGACCAATTTTAGTACAAAGATGTTTCATAGCTCGAAAAATATTAAAGTTGTTACTTTTTTTTTTTTTAACGAAAAATGGAGGGGGATGAGACTATATAGTTTCATGATATATATTTTTTCCAATGTAATAGTAGGACTTCTTAAAATTATAGGGGGGACGACTGCCCCTACTAGCCACCCCTTGGCTCCATCGATCATGATATAAGAATATACTTATCATAAGGGACAAGCATCCATTACGTAAAGTACTACGCTCCCTATGTCTCAATTTGTTTGTCAAATTTTAAAATTCTAACTCATTAAGGGGACACATTAATGATTACAAGTGAAAAGTTTTGAGTTTTTAAGATCACATATTATGCAATAAATGACATGGTTATTTTAAGCTCTACCCTTTTATATTGTGAGAGAGCATAGAATCCCATATTCATGGCATCTTCAAAAAATGGGAGAGAGAAGTGGTGCATCTAGGATTTGAATTGGGGGTGGCGGAATTGAAGTATATATAGAATTGTTTTTATTTGGTTGATGCTACGAGTTTTTGGTGATTTTTAATAGAATTGGTTTTGATACAAGTTTTGGTTTAATTTATCTTTGCACTTTTAACTACTTTAAATAGTTTACGAAGATGATATCTCAATCTCAAATAAACCGTGGTTCAAAACCGAAACCGAACCGTTTATTAATGGTTTGGTTCTATGAATTTTATGGGTTGGTTTGCTCCTCCAATTTCATTAGCTATAGGTAGTGGTTTGGTTCTTGGTTCACCATATTAACCACTCAATGATATAACATTTGCCTTAAAAAAGGTGTTACAGATCGGGAGACATTATAAGAAGGGGAAATTAACACTAGAATTTTCCATATTCAACTGGTTCCATTTCTAATTTCTTAAAAGACATCTAAAACTACTTACTCCCTCCGTTCCAAAATATTGGTCTATTTTCACTATTTAGGACCTCTTAAAAAATCGTCTATATTTTCTAATTTATATTATTTTTTATATTCAATATGGATCTTGTTTGATAGATTTCAATTAGTTTTATTAAACAAAATTTTCAAAATCATATTAAACTTTATAGATTGTGAAATATAGACAATTGTTTGAGTGACACGACTGCCCAAAAGGGACCAACAATTTGGAACGGGGGAGTATTACATATCACCATACTACGTGACAAAATTCCTTGAAGGATAAAATTTAACATTTCTTAATAACATATTCATTATTGCCAGGCACTAAAAAAACAAATTGACACTCCAACAGAGACACTTGAGGTTGACGCTTTTCTTGTGTCATTCCACCCGCGTTTTCTCCATCACATGATCTAGACCTGAACCCCCATAAATGTTTAAGGTCTCCTTCTCACCTCACCTGTGTCCACAACATTCACATTGAATTCTAGGTAAAATTTCTTCGTACAAACTGAATAAATAATTATTCATGATTCCATACCACCTCCAAATTAGAGATAGACTAGTTCAGCCTGCCTTCATTGAAATCCTAAGTACCCAAATGGACTAAGGCCTAAAGTTAGTAAAATTAGGCTTCCTACCATCTTTGTCCTCGGAGCCATTTGGTGTCTCAGCTTTTCTTTAGTAGTTGACTGTTCACTTCCAAAACCTCCCAAAAATTGGTTTAAGCTCCAATGGAGCCATCAACCTCAAACACGTCAACAACTTCATTTGGATCATCATCTGACTACTATCCTTGAAATCACTAGCTGAATCATCATCTTCACCATTATTGTCGCGATCCAAAACTTGGGGTAAGACTCCATGACTGTCCAGTGATCGAGAATCACCCTAGGCCTCTTTTAACTCAATTTAGTGAAAGGCAGTATTTAGCGCACAAGATTTAGTTGAGGCTCATACATGTTGAGTTATCCAAAAAGAATGTACAGATTCGTGACTGTTTTTTATAACTTTGTTAGCATTAGTTGTGTACAATCTACTACCAATTGGGTGATGATTAGCAAAATCATAGTGTTAAAAAGGGATAAATATATAATTTCAGTGTACGTGTTTGTGCTAGGGGCAATTTAGATACAATTATTGGAGCAAATACAAAAAAAATGTGAGTTAAAATTAAAAGAAACAATGGAGTAATTTGGATGGCAGTGGGGTCTCATGACTCCACTTGACCCACTGTGCCTCCGCCCTTGGCTTTAGGAATGAGCTTGGGAACATTAAAATACATCTAAGTATCAAAAAAGATGTCTTTTAGAGCATCCACATTTGAGGCTCTCTAAAAATGTTTGTTATATGACAAAAAGTATAAAAAGTGGATCCCAAAAATTGTATGTTAGAGGGTTGTTAGATAGTGAATGAAAGAGAGGTCCATTTGACATTGTTAGGAGAGCTGTTAGTACTGTTAAAGTTGTAAAAAAAAAATATGGAACCAGCTCTCTCCTCTCTCTCTCTCTTCTTTTTCTGCCACAAGGCCCACAACTCTGCGCCACTCTTTCTCTCTCTGTTCTCTCTCTCTCTCTCTCTCTCTCTCTCTCTCTCTTGCCCAATAGCGCTATGGTACAAGTTGCATGTAGCGTGGAGATAACAACTGACCGTAAAAGGGGTCCCTAACGCACACCATAAAACAATCAAATGGGAACCAAATATTGATTTTTTTTTTTTTTTGTTATCTGACTCGGTCAGTAAAAAACTGACACTAAATTGAGCAAAAATCCACAAATGCAGATGCTCTGAATTAGTAGTAATAATGACTGCTTTTTGTACGTGTTGAACTACTTTCATAGGATCTCCAGTCACAGCAAAAAGTTTTCCCTAGCCTTGTGCTAGTCTAAATGCATCGCATGTCACCAGTAAGACGCACAACTTCAGAAACTATCACCAAGTTTGACAGTAGCAAAATTCTGGTATGCTTAGAAAAAACCTATAATTGGTAATAAAAAATAAACCCAAAAAAAAAAGGAAAAAAATCACACTTCATAGGCCAAGCAAGTGTAAGGAGTAAAACAAAGCAACTAAAAGAAGTACGTAGCATTTTTATACTGCGATTACCAATTATAGACTCTTGCAAGTTGTATCGGGTGTGATTACAAGTCTATATTACTAGATCATCAGCTTTGCTCCATTTTAGATACCACATAAGCTTGCTCATGAAGTGAGGGTGCTCTCACACTCATATATTTCATATTACTATGGTAACCAGGCGATGCGGGACTTTGTTTCAAACCCTCCCTCACGCGCAGCGTGCTCACTCGGCAGTGCCAGGCGACGCACCCTACCCATATCTAGTACCATGAGAGCTTTTTGCAAAGAGAGAGAACGAAAAGCATTCATTCTATTGCATATTAAGTTCATATATTTACAATGAACAAAACTGGGTAAAAATAGAAAGAGGACCAAGGAAACCCTAATTAACATAATAACTAAACTAACCCTAGACTACGATATGTTAAAAACACCACACTTTACATATATTATTCACAAAAGTATCCTAAGTTTACACACACAAACCTCGATATAACGATAGGCTCACAACATTCATGCACAAAACAGCTTACACCGGCCAGTGGGATCCTAATGAAACCAAACTAAGCCTTGTGATGCAATCATTGAGATCGGCTACATGAAACCTTTATTTCTCCATTGTGCTCTATCTAGAATCATAGTTACGCTACTCCATTAACTTATCCCTTTTTACCACACCCTCTTGTGTCAAAGTTAGGTCTTCCCATCCTTTTATCATTCCATCTCATTGTAATCCTATCATTCTTTATCACGATCACACTGTACAATGATTGCCATTTACCGCTGCCAGGTCTTTCTTTTAGTCTTGCTCAAAGGGATAACATTTGCCTTGCATCCTCCTTTCAACTTCGAAATCTACAAGGACTCTTTCTGGGTCTTTAAAGACAAACCTAATCTATCCTCTTGGACCAGAAACTCTTTTAAGCACAAGTTTAAGCCAATTAAAGTTATAGTTAATTAAGGACAAAGTTGAACTAGTTTAGGGCCTTGAGTGACCCAAAATCTGTTCCGTCACCAGACTAATCTAGTGTAACTAGTATACAAAGTTAGTCAATAACCATGTTCTCTGGACCTAAATCAATCAAGCAACTAGTCTTACAAGAACATATCTTTTCTTAGATTTCAATCGTTGAGTTACTTATTTACAAATTCATGCATCACCAATATGTTCAATCAAAGCCAATACATTTGCTGTAATACTTAACTCATCCTACTTTTCTATCAAGAAAGTAATTTGAGTTGGCCGCGGAAATGTCAGCAGGGGAAAACAAACAATTGCAGTAATTAGACAACTAAATGAAAACAAACTTCTATTTCTTGGGGGGGGGAAACGAGGGTTGTCACTGTTATCAACCGGCTAGAACAAGCAAATTAAGGTTTGAAATTAGGCAGGTACAGAACCTTGTACGCGTTAGGTAGAAGTTGAAGTAGAACTGATATGAGAAATGATGAAACTTGAGTCGAATCATGCTTTACCTGTCCTTCCTCTTACTTCCCCCTCCACTTCTAGACACCGGAGCATCTGTTTTATCGAGTAAGATAAGGTTCTCCTCGTAAGTATCAACATGAAAATGACCTATAGCAGGATTAATTCCCAACTTCTTGATTTCTTTATCCCACGGGTCATATGAAGAAAGCTCCCAATCCGAATCGCAAGGCCCTGGTTTTTCTCCCTTCAATAGTATATGACCGTTGTTGCGAATACCTATTACCCTTTTGAGTCCTCCTGTTAGATCAACTTTGACATACTTATACCAAGAATCAACTACGCCATACTCTTTCATTATCCAAACAGTACAAAACTTGTTTGCACGATCAAAATCATCATGGCATAAAAGAGAAAGCAGTCCCCTGAATGCTATAGTTCTGATTCTCCCATTGGAAAGATCATTCGGCAGAGAAATTGTTTTAAATACCTCATCGCCCAAGTCAAAGGAACAAATTAATCTAGCACTCGAGTTCCGTCTATGCTGTGCTGTAAAATGAATAGCCTCTTCTAAACAAGGGGAAGGCCATCCTTTATGCAATAGTGTAAATCCAAGGGGAAAAGAGTCACCCGCTCCACTACTTGCTTTCCACGCGCCCGCCTCAAGCGAGTAAACCTCAACGAGAAGGCCCTCAACCACTTCGGATGGTTTAGCTTCACAAAGTCTTGCTACTCTAACCACCTTATAATCACTACTCCACGAGTCAAATCCAAATCCAAATGCAAATTCCAGGCTTGGGAAGGCATATGGACTTTCTAATGGATGGGTTCCAAAAGAAAAATTCATCTTGCTCGAGAAAACAAAACAAACCTTTCACATAACCCAGTGAAAAGTAGTAGTGAAAACGACGGCTCTTGAATGGGAATGGAATTTCTAGATACTCATCAAATGTGTTATCTTCTTCCCCACTATCAATAAATAGTTTGTAGCGATCTAATCCGGTATCGGCGGGAGGAGAACTAGTAATGCATTGCCTGACTATTACAAGTGGGAGATCATCGTAGCTATTTTTAGGGTTTGTGAGTGATTGGTTGAGGTGGAAATTGATGAAGGTAGGGCTTGTGATTAATGCATACCAGAGTTTGGAAACAGACCTGAATCGGATTAGCGATTTGGTGGGTAATCTGGAGAGTATATCCACCACCACGTCTTCAGGAAGGAAGTCGGATATGGCTATATGTGTCTTCTTCCTCAAAAACTTTTTCTTCTCTTCTACGGGGATGAGTTGTTCTCCGGCTTTGGATCCTGAGTTGTTTTGGGTCAAAGATTGGAGAAAATTTTGGGTGCAAATAGTTTATGGGTGACGTAATATCCTTCGGCACATTCTCGGGCTGTCCGAAAATTCATCGGATTGTCCGGATTGAAATATTTTTTTTTATTTTCTTTTCCTTTTTTCTTTTAAATTCGGCCGGCACTTTGAATTCAAACCGTCGATTTGCATTATTGAACGACTTGGATGTATCGAGAGGATACCACGTGGTATGGAGCTGTACCCAAATTCTTCTCTAAAGACTCAAAGTATTGCGCGCCATTCGAACTTGGAAGTTCTATACTTCCCCTCACTTAATTTTGGTCCACTAGAGTACAATGTGTATTTTCAAACTCAAATAAAATGTATTAGCATAATTAAGTTTGTAAATTTTTTTGCACCAAATTAAAGTGCACATTGTGCTCTTTAATTTGATGCGAAAAATTCAAAAAATTATTTACGAAACTTCAATTTTTTATGTTAGCAAAAATATACGTTTCCCAGGATGGACCAAAATTAAGGGACGAAGGGCCTATCATCTCCAAGTTTTGAAATTACTCATTTTGGGATATTTGATTAGTTCCCTCCCGTTCTCACCCAATCTCACTAAAAATGGTGAAATCCGGTAAGAAATAACTTCCTTTTCTTATCTCACCCTCTCGCACCATCAGGGTTGGCCCTGATGTTTGGATTGTCCAAACTTATCCTCAATCTTGGTTGCCTACTTACAATTATATCAAAGAAATAAAATGACACACAAGTTTATATATATATCAGGGTTACATTGTATTTTGATTTACATTGGATCGGCCCTGCTCAGCATAAAAGGGGTTGCAAGAGAGACTGAGAAATGCAAAGAGAAATTAGTAGTAATTTGATTTTTTTTGTTTATTTTTTTAAAAATGCTAAAAACTGTCCACCAAGCTAATTGTGTATTGCAATAATTGAAGTATTTATGGAAAGTGTGTGAAAGTAAATTACTAGGTAAATTATGACACCAACACCTGAGTTTCAGGTTTGAGATGTTACAAATTACCCTTGTCACATCACAAATTAATGAATTATTCCCCATGTCACCACATTGCGGTTAGAAAATTCTACAAATTCTGACATCTTCAAATCATTATAATGGACCAACCTGTCGTTTTACAGCCTGTAAAAGGCAATTTTCATCTCTACAGTCTTTCACAAGCTACAAAATGAGTGTTTTCCATTGTTATAATCAATAATGTCAAATAAATTCTTTCGAACTTCCTAATGAACACATCACGGTTCCCGGAACAAAGGTAATTTGTTATGCGATAGGAGGTAATTAGTAATTTTCCAAATGTGAGATGGCAATATGTAATTTCAAGAAACCTAAGGGGTTGACATTATATGATGTACATTTGAGTATGTGACTTTCAGAGGCGGATTTTTTTTACTTTTTAAACCAAACTTCAACTTTTCTATAATAAACAAACTTCTATTCCAGAAACGAACTGATTTCAAACTTTTCTATTGGAAAGGCATTCGAACATTGCATAGTTGAGAACTTGTGATAAACATAAGAAATACTACTTAAAAGACTTTCCTTTATATTAAGACAAAATATAGCCATTGTCAAGTCTAACGATCTATTCATAAGACATCCCATAAGACAAAGTAGCTGCAATCATAGTGAAAAAATCGGGAGATGAAATCTCACCATATTAACAAAAATATTTTAGGTGTGTTAATGAGAACTGTCTTTGGTTTGGTTTGATTTGGTAACAAGAAATGTCTTTGTGGGCATATACACCGGTTAAAGATGCCACGATGCAAGAAAGTTCCAAGTAGATGCAACGATGTGACATATACATCGATTAAAGAAAAATATCATTCTTAACGGACGCCGATAGGGCCAATATTAGCAAAACCCTTACTAATAATATCATGAACATAATCATGGCCCGACTATTTCAGAAAAATATGTTAGAATGCCCATTGCTCACTGCATCATCTCTATCTTCACATCAAAATACTTTCACGAATCACGACTAGTTAAGTAACGTAGTCACATTTTGGCAGGCTGGATTCTCAACTCAGAATCTGGTCATAGTGTTTTTGCTTTTTCGAGAGTTAATTCCATTAATAATTCTTATATTCTAAATTAATTACTCCCTCCGTCCCAAAATAATGATAGTTTGATTTGCAAAACGATAAAATAAAAATAATACATTTTTTTGAAGAAAAAATTCAAACTTTTTTCATGAATTAAAAGAACTCATTGATATCTACTCCCTCCGTCCCTTTTTAAATGATCCATACTGGAATACGTGCAATTTCAAACCCCTAAAAAATAAATTTATCTATATAATTTTTTGATTTTTTTATACCAAATTAAAGTGCTCATTGAGTACTTTAATTTGGTGCAAAAAAAAAAAGTAAAAACGTTCTACGGAAGTGGCTTTTTTAACGTTCATAAAAATACACATTTCCCAAGCAAATCACTTAAAAAGGGACAGAGGGAGTAATAAATTGAAAACATTTGAATTTTTCTTGGAAAAAATGTATTATTTTAACTTAACATTTTGCAAACCAAACTATCATTTTGAGACGAAAGGAGTATAATATTTTCGCTTTTAGTATGACTATTCATAATCACTACTTACGTATCCTTTAAGTAACATGTTTTCATATGGATTGAATGTTTTAACCGTACATGAGATTGCACTGGTACTGATACTGATACGTGCCATACCAATAAGGAAAATGGTACCGGTACTTACGATATTCAAAATAGGGATGACAATGGGTCAGTTCAGTTCGGGTATTGCCATATTCGAATCCATTAACCGAAACTAGATAGGTACCCAGAATCAAACCGAAACACGAATGGGTAGGGGAAATTGAAACCATAACTGAACCAATCGGGGTTCGGTTCAGGTACTCCCCGTTAAATTAGAAAACAAAATAAAAATGAAATAATTATGAATGAAATTCAAATAGGAAAATCAGTTAAACTGAAAATGCCACAGATCCTTCAATTAAAAAGGAATGCAGATATGAATCTAGATATTTTAAATGCAAAACTAATATACATCTATGTAGAAATTTAATGCATTGAAGTTATACACAAGCTAAACTTCTACATATATGAAGGGTAATTTTGTAATTACACATCCGGTTCGGTTCAGTTCGGGGAACAGTTCGGTTAACAGCTCAAACCAGAACCGAACCGAACCCGTTCAGTTATCTCACATCTCATACCATACCCCCACCCACGGGGGAATATTTCAGTTATGGTTCGGGAGAAAAAACCGGTTATGGTTCGGGTACCCATCGGTTCGGTCGAGATTGCCATCCCTCATTCAAAACCTTGCTGCCACGTTCATTATATAGCCCTCCAAAACAGCAGCAGAAGGTTTATTTTGAGTAATTTGCAAGGTAACTGCTAAACAGTGTACAAAAACTTGGAAACTTACCACCTCTTACGCATTTTTAACTACTGCATATATTACAATACTCTTTTTTCTTTTTGATCAGTATATTACAATACTTTGTCAACCTATATAATGCACTTCACGTATAATTCAAAGCCCAAGAAAAAGAAAAATTAACCACCACCATACCTTATTCACAAAGGCTTTCTCCCACGGTCCGTGCCCAAACTATTTTGATTCCAAATTGCATTTTGAAAGTAGTATCCAGAACTATAGCCTCTAGGTAAATGTTGTGATTTCGAAGATTTCATGGCCGGACAAGTTGCGTATGTATTGAACTACTACTAGTGCTGGCTTGGGAACCCAAACTTGAAAGGAAAGAGGAGCTCTGCCTGCGGGAAGGAGTTGTAGGATGGAACGTCCGGTAACAGATCTTGGTCGGAACTCTTATCCATAAACAGGAAAGAGTCGAGCATTAGGGAGCTACTATCAGGAGGCAATGCAAATAGGCTTCTTGGACTAAAGCAAGAGCCATCGTTGTCTACGAGTTCCTTGTGTTCATACATACCACCCTTTGTAACCTTTTCGGGAACCTCGATTATTGCTTTTTTCCTGAAACAGAGAATGATTATTCAGTGTAAACAAAAGGAAATAGCTCTTGGGTCGGTACAGGTGAAAAGTGGCGAAGTCACCTCGTTTGTTCATAGTTTATAATAGCAGGACGTACCAATAGCTAGTAGGATTTAGCAATCTCATCATCTTTTACCCTTTCAGTCCAATAAAAAATCTGTTTGAAGTTTTGGTTCTTTTGTATTTCCTTTACTTGGTGAGAATGCATTGCCACGATTAATTGACAGCGCACTACAGCTTCACCCATATGCACATATGTCGATGATCTGATTTATCAATGAATCTTGAGGAATACATAAGTATCACAGTTGGGTGCAGAAATCCCAAAGCCATACAAAAATACGTTTTCCCCTTGTGTCCAAGTTTCTCATTCAAAATTCAGAAAGTTAAACTTGATAATTCAAATTCTGAAGTGTGTGTGGGTCAACTTTTAGCTGGCTTTATTTTTAACAGAAAGTAGTGCAAACAAACTCTAAACTTAGTTTAGGATCCTTCTGCCGAATTCCACACTCCCAAGTTAGGACCTCCTAGGAAACTCACTTCGATCGAGAAGGAAGTGCATTCCCAACTAGGATAGAACCTTGCAAACACATAAAAGAAACAAGAGAAGAGATAGCAAGCAAGAAAGAACATGAAGCCATGGTAAAATGAAAGAAAAACGGTTACTTCATATTGACAATATGCTAGAAAAATATTTACTCAAGTACTCGAATCAGGAGCAGACTGTAATTCAAAACTGAGTTTAGAGGCGGTAGGGTGATCCTAACGAAACAAAACTAAGCCTTGTGACTCAATTAATTGAGGTTGGCTACATGAAACCTTTATTTCTACATTGTGCTCTATCTAGAGTCATTGTTAATGCTACTTCACTAAATTATCTCTCTTTTTACCACACCATCTCGTGTCAAAGTTAGGTCTTCCCATCCCTTGTCATTCCATCTCCATGGCGATCCTATAATTAAAATTGTGATCATAGCCCTCCTAATTGTACAATGCTGCGAGGTCTTCCTTCTTGACGTGCTTTAAGGGATCCCATCTGCCTTGCGTCCTCCTTAGTCCTTTCGACTTCCAGATCTATATGGGCTCTTTCAGGATCTTTAAAGACCAACCAAATCAATCATGTTGAAGCTTGTCCCACATTGGTTAAGGATATCATCCAAAACTAGTATATGAGCATGGGCTGTCTCTCCACTCATTGCCAATTAGTGGAGTTGGATGCTTATAGTATCAGAGAGTTAGGCTTTCGGAGGATTTTGGAGAAGACTCTCTTGATTGATTACCCCGTTGTTTGTGCCTTACACGCACCTTTTTCGTTGTTCGTTTCGATCCCTATGTTATGGATCCATTGTTTACCTCTTCATGTGTGAGTCATGGGTCACACATGCGAGAGAGTGTTAGACCTTGTCCCACATTGGTTAAGTATAACCTCCAAAACTAGTATATGAGCATGGGCGGCCTCTCTACTCATTGTCAATTAGTGTTGAGTTGCATGCTTTTACCAGAAACTTTTAAAGTTAATTAAGGCTTAAGCCCATTAAGTCAATTAAGGACCAAGTTCAACTACTTTTGGGCCTTGAGCAGCCCAAAACATGTTCCATCACCAGACTTGTCTAGTGTAACTAGCATATACCAAGTTCATGCAAGTCAATTACCGTGTTCTCTAGACTTAAATCGATCAAGTAACTGGTCTTACAGGAACATATCATTCTTAGATTTCGATAGTTGAGTTAGTTATTTGCAATTTCATGAATCATAACAATGTTCAATCAAAAGCCATATGATACTCATCCCACCTTTCGATCAATAGAGAAATTCGAGTTGGCTACGGAAATGGCAGCGAGGCAAAGCAAATATTTGCAGTAACTAAACTACTCACAAGTAGTTGACTGTGCCAATAAACAAATTACGTTTTAGCATAAGGAGGTAGTCTGGCGAAGTCAACTAAACAAAAATAAACTTCTAGTTCTTGGGGGAAAAAACTAGGATTGTCGCCGGTATCAACCTACTACAACCATACTCAAGAGAACATGGTAGATGAAGTAGCAATTTACGGTTTAAATAAAGGAAGTTATGAAATCTTGAATGTGTTTTGCATAAGTTGAAGAAGAACTGACAAAAGAAATGATCAAACTTGAGTTGAATCAGGCTTTTACCTGTCCTTCCTCTTCCGTTTCCCTGCTATTCTAGACACCGGAAGATCTGTTTTATTGAGTAAGATAAGGTTCTCCTCATAAGTATCAAGATGAAAACGGCCTATAGTACCATCAATTCCCAACTTCTTGATTTCTTTATTCTGCGGGTCATATGAAGAAAGCTCCCAAGGCCATGGTTTGTCTCCCTCCAATAGTATATGACCATTGTTTCGGATACCTATTACCCCTTTAATTCCTCCAGTTAGATCAACTTTGACATACTTATACCAAGAATCAACTATACCATACTCTTTCATTATCCAAATAGAACAAGACTTGTTTGTGCGATCAAAATTATCATTACATACCAGAGAAAGCAATCCCCCAAATACTGAAGTGCTGATGTGGAATCTTGCACTTGCAAGCTCATTTGGCATTGAGATGGTTTTAAACACCTCGCTACTCAAATCAAACGACAAAACAAATCTTTCCTTTCCATTCCAATTACCCGATGCTGCCCAATGAATAGCCCCTTCTAAACAAGCGGAAGAACTTCGCGGAGAATTCAATAAGATAGAATTCCATAAGATAAACCCAGGAGGAAAAGAGGCGCCCGCTCCACTACTAACTTTCCACGAGCCTGCATTAAGGGAGTAAACCTCAACCCGAGAGACCTCCACCACTTTGGACGGTCCGTGAGTCAAATCCAAACCCAAGGTATTGATTACTACTTTAACCACCTTATAATCGTTGGTCCGCGAGTCAAATCCAAACCCAAGGTAGTCCCCAGCGGAGCCATGTGTCTTTTTCGTAATGCCAGGCTTGGGAAGGCTTATGGACTTTCTAATGGACGGGTTCCAAAGGAAAAAATTATCTTGCTCGAAAACACAGAACAAACCTTTCACATAACCCAGTAATAAGTAATAGTGACGACGGCGGCTCTTGAGTGGGAATGGGATTTCTAGGTATTCATCAAATCTGTTATCTTCTTCACCAGAATCAATAAATAGTTTGTAGCGCTCTAATCTGGTAGAGGGAAGAGAACCAGCAATGCATTGCCTGACTATAACGAGTGGGAGATTATCGTAGCTGTTTTTGGAAATGAGTGATCGATTGAGGTGGGTATTGATGAAATTAGGGCTTGTAATCAAAGAATTCCAGAGTTTGGAAACAGACCTTAATCGGATTAGGGATTTGGTTGGTAATCTGCAGAGTATATCCACCACGATGTCTTCCGGAATGAAGTCGGACATGACTCTCTCTGTCTTCTTCTCAAGATTTCTCCTAGATTTTGAAAGTGTTCGTCCAGCTCTGGGGAAGTGGGGGTTTAGGTAAAACAAAAATTCGATGCGTACGCCCACGATACGCAATATGCAAGGACGGTGCATCTCGATCGTCCGTAAATATTTTTTGACGGTCTAGGTTAACTCTTACATGTAAGAGTCTTTTTAAGATCCGCACCGTCATTTCCAGAAATGAACAGTCCAGATGCATTCATGCGCGTACGTATATGTGCATGTACATATGCGTAGCCGGGTTGTAGGTAAAATTTGTTGCTGTTTGGGGAAGAGAGAGAAAGAGGGATTTTTTTTTCCCCACTAAAACAGGGTTGCTTAAAAAATCTAGTGAACCAAGAAACCGGTTTGGAAATGAATCGATCCGTATATTTGGATTGGAATTGTGGATTAATGGTTTCGATATAAATTCAAAAATTTAAAAATTGTGACTCACAATCTGAATTTATATTTTCTGTTTAAAACCGTTGATCAACTGAGTTAGATGGTGAGATATTTATTACATATAAATAAAACAGAAAATTCATGTACACATACATATATACATATATAAAGAACTTTACTACTATTAGATGAGAAATATTTTTTTTTTTTTTGGTACATAAGAGAGGGCCTAGACCCTAAGAAACATAAATGTTTGACGCAGTTACTCGAAGAACTCCAAAACCATCACGGTCGTTGATTTTGAATATTTTACATTTTAGTATATATTTTTAACTATTTTCGTATTTACAATATTTAACTATTTTCGTATTTACAATATAGTATATATTTTTAACTTTTTTCGTATTTACAATATTTAACTATTTTCGTATTTACAATATAGTATATATTTTTAACTATTTTCGTATTTAATATGATGCTTTATGTTTTAGGTAAGCATTTAAAATTAATAAAAAGATTGGAAGATTGGATCAAGCACTTAGAGATATTCAGTTGAGTTGGTTTTAACAAAGGCCACTTGAAAACATAATTTTAGAATAACGAACGTCTCAGATTTTTCATGTGGGACCCCAAAGTGGGCCCCACAAAGCGATCTGTGGGCACAGATCTATGGGCGTAAACTATTTTCCGTCCAAAAAATTGGATGCAGTTAATGATCGGACTAAATGGGTTGCAATCAAATAGTTTAGGCACGAAATATGTGGGTTTTTTTAGTTTAGGGCTGACATAGAAAAAATGTGAATAGTTTAAGGGATACAAGTAAAAAAAACTCTATAATTAATGCTTTATATATGGCTGCTTGCTGGTTCTTATATTTTTTTTTCCCTTGACTTGCTAGTTGCTATTTGATTAATGAAATGTAATAGTACTCTCTTCGTCCCTTTTTAAGAGAGGAGAAATTCGGCTAATTTTCTCTTCTTTTCGCTTTCTTTCCACGACTTTAAAACATACTAATGAATTTCCCCACAAAACAGTCTAGGTAGTAAAATCCCCTAGAAAATTACATTGACGAATAACTAAATCACCTTTGCAAAATATCATATAAAGCCTGCTCACTCTTCACCCTATAAATCTAAGAAGCTCTTGCTGTTTTGCAAGCGTTGGAATGGGCCAAGGAAAAGAAGTGGAAGTGTGTTGAAATTTTTACAGATTGTCTTCCTCTACTGACTGGTCTTATTAGGAATGTTAACGAGGTTATTGTTTTTGTTAGGCCCATTCTAATGGATATTGTATCTAACGCTACTTGGTTTTATTTTGCTGCTGTTTATAAGGTACCGATACAATTGGTCGGGGCGGATCATGCCCGGGCCATAGCTGTAAGCCGTCTTTATTTCTTTCCCAATACATATATATGCTTCAATAAAATTCAAGGTATGATGATCATCGTAACAATAATGAACAATAAAAGGAGAGAAAAAATACGGGATAACAGAAAGAAGGAGAAATCTTCATTTCAGACCCCTTGTATACACAAATATAGGATCGAACTCAGAATAGATCTTTAGCTTCCAAATACATTGCTTAGCAATTATAAACCCTCTTTTTCTTTTGTTTTTAGCACTTCAAAATCCACCTTAACTCATAAAAATCGTATGAACAAGGAGATGTGCAGGTCCAATGGCAATGGTCAAGCACATTGTTGGAAATGGTTTGAATATCTTCCTAAGGATAGAAAAATTCAAACTCAATTGGTACGCTTAGGAAAAACAGAAGCATGATCCAATGTCAGACTCAATTTTTGGAACCACCAACACTGTCCCGTTGCTTTTATGCTGGAAAACTATGCCATTTCTCTCGGCCAAAAAAGGCCATAGAAGTAACTAGAATCTGGGACAACATTATGACAACCATGTCACAAATTCATTACATACAACGACAAGGCAATAAGCTTCTTGTACTAATGCATATCTCTATTATACATAGCTCACAACGAGATTTCATGTTATGAAAGCTTTACATGATAGTGTCATCATCAACTCTCTCTCAACGAGATTTCATGTTTTAGCAAGAAGCTTTACTTCTTCCTCTCTCCCCTTTTCCCTCCCTCCCTCCTCTATATATAAATATGCCATCCCTCAATTATTGATTACCCATACGGTTCCAGCACCTATTCTTACCACAATTCAGAGTAACTAGTAATCGAAAATGTTCTCTCAGCAGAAGTATTTCAAACCAATAAGGTTAATGCCTTGATGGAAAAATCAATACCAAGTGATATCCACCATTTTTTTTGGAAGGAAGGTCTGAAAAAAGGGTAGTAAGACATAAGAACTTTCGAAGTTCCTGCGTACCATCCACCCACAGTCGTGTTAATATTTGTATTGTGATATGTGAGTGAGAATTTCTACAGAGGACGTATTTCAGAAACTTGTTAATAGAGAAAGAAATAAACAGTGGCAAGAGGCTGCAAATACCAAACAGGGAACTAAAAAGAACTTGAACAAGAGTGGAGTGCAAAAGGTTGCTTCTGGATATAGAGTGGAGTTTTTGGCAAAGGAGTTTGTAACTTTGTTGGTAAAGCTAAAAAAAAAAAAAAAAAAGGCAAGGAAAAACATTTTCATTTTCTCAAAACAAATCCAATAATTATCACATATCACCGTAGTTGTCAAAGGCGAAAGGCACACCGAGGCACAAAGTCCTGTAAGGCCTTAGGCGAGAGGTGCAAGGCGAGGCGCACGCCTTTTTGAATAGTAATACTAAGCCATTGAGTTTAAGACAGCATACCATCATCATTTGCAATTGCTCTTTCAATGATTTCTTATTTCTCATAAACTCTTGAATCTCTTGTTTTACATCGGGTGGGACTCTTTTAAAACCTGTCACATCTCTGGAACCTCCTACAAGGTGTTTCTTAGCCCGATTAACCCCTCCATTGGTTATTTTGCCACAAAAAAATACATTTAAATTGGTTAGTGTTCGCGGGATCCGACAAATGATGATACTTCCATACAAGTACAAGATCCGTTCTATTAGCTCCGCTTGACATCTAAAAACAAATAAGCAAGTATAATTTACTTTAGCTAATAGCCTTAATGTACTCTTTGGAACCCCCAACATGTATGAAGGAAAAAAACAGAACCTTAATTTCAATAAAACTAAAACAATGGTCGATTTGAAAGAGACGCACCTAAGCACGACTTTGACAACTATGGTATCACCCCAATGCAACCACCATGTTAACAGATAGATTTAGTCAACCAAAATCAAAAATAAAATCCAATAATTATCACATGTATCATCCCGATGCAGAATTTCATAATGCTAACTAATTGTAGGCAACATTCCAAAATCCAAAACTACCAATTTCTTTACATATAGAGAACTGCTAAAGTCTGGCATGTATTACGTTCGAAACCTGCTCAAAGTTATTCAAATAAAATAACGTCTGATTCATGTGAATATAATAAACAAATACGAAATTAGAAGAAATAAGAAAAGCTGGTCTCCGAGATTATGAGGCCCACTATTGCTGTCACTGTCCTAAAGTCATTGTTGCCTCCCTGCATGAAGGTTTTGACAGAAGGTTTTGACAGACACCAATGACTCAAATATGATAGTGCTCGTCCTCGTCTAGAGAATAGAGAACTGTACTCTTTTATTATCCAAATAGAACTAGAGTTGTTCGCGCCATCAAATTATTCGTCACATAACAGAGAAAGCAATCCCCTGAATACAACTGTTCTGATTATGTTTCTCGCATTAGCAAGATCATTTGGCAATGAGATCGTTTTAAACACATCGTCGCCCAAATCAAAGGAACAAATCAATCTAGCACTCTGATCCCCTCTATGTCGTGCTGCAAAATGAATAGCCCCATCCAAACAAGCAGGAGGGCATAATTGGAATAGTAAAATTCCAAGGGGAATAGAGCTGCCCGCTCTGCTACTTACTTTCCATGAGCCCGCATTAATGGAGTAAACCTGAACAAGGGGCACCTCTTTAAACTTGTAACTCATTCTCACCACCTTATAATCATTACTCCGCGAATCAAATCCAAACCCCAAAAAACGGCAGTGTGTCTTTCCCGAAATGCCAGGCGTGGGAAGACTTATGGACCTCTAATGGACGGATTCCAAAGGAAAATTTTATCTTGGTTGTTTAAAAAACAGAACAAACCTTTCACATAACCCACTAAACAGGGATACGAAAGACGACGGCTGTTGAGTGGGAATGGAATTTCTAGACATTCAAGAAATGTATTATCTTCTTCTTCTCTAGCAACAATAACTAGTTTGTAGTGCTCTAATCTGATGTTTTCAGGAGGAGAACTAGGAGTGTGTTGCCTGAGTATCACAAGAGGGAGATTACCGTAGCAAATTTTAGGGTTTGTGAGTGATCGATTGAGGTGGGAATTGATGAAGGTAGGGCTTGTGAGTAATGTATACCAGAGTTTGGAGACCTTACCTGAATCGGATTAGGGATTTGGTTGGTAATCTGGAGAGTATACCCACCATGACGTCTTCAGGAATGAAGTCGGACATGCTTGTGAGGTGTGTCTTCCTCCACAAAATTTCTTCTTTTGACAGTCCTCACAAGACCTGAATATTGACAATTCCAAGGGTCGGAGGAACTAGAAGCGAGGAAGGAGAGCAAAGGAATTGGAATGGCGGAAAGAGAGAAAGACATGAGGAGCATTGAATTCACCGCTTCAACAAAACAAGGGTATAATGGTCAGTCAACTAAATTTGTTGTGTCCCTAACAAATACAATCGTGGCATTAGCGTCAGCCTTTTGTGTTTCTTCTCTTTTTCCACCACCGACCAAACAAGAGAAGGCAAATTCTGCAAATTTTCTCATCCTCTCTCTTTCTTTCCAAAAGTTCCAAACATATTAATGAATGCCCGCACGAAACAGGCTAGGTAGTAAAGCAATTCCAAGTTCTATATCAATTGCCCAATTCCAATCCTAGTGAACATGTCTTGATCTGCAATTTGTGTTTTCGACCTGCATAGTGGTCTTTTTGGTACTAGATCCAATGGATAAGCCGTCTTTATTTCATCCCCAATACATATATATGCTTCAATAAATTCAATTTATGACGATTGTCGTAACAACAATTAACAATAAAAGGAGAGGGAAAATATATGGGATAACACAAAAATGGAGAAATCTTCATTTCTCACCGTTTTTACACATATATAGGATCGAATCAGTAGTCAGTAAAGATCTTTAGCTTCCTATTATATTGCTTTGCAATTATATACCCTCTTTTTCTTTTGTTTTCAGCACTGCAAAAGGCACCTGTACTCGCAAAATCGTATGGACAAGGAGATGTGCAGGGAAAGTGGAGGAATGGGCAAGCACATTGTGTAAATGGTTTGAATATCTTCCTAAGGTTAGATGATTGGCATCCTATTGGGCCCCTACATAATCACCATGGGGATAGTGTTGTGTTTAATTTTGGAAGATTGTTAAATGCTAAAGAAAGCTCGATAATTGTAAATGCAGGGAAAACACCCTTTCTAACGGTTACACGTCAAAAGCATTTGTGATTACATAAAAGCATGTAAGTTGTATAGGTTATGATTACAAGTCTTATTACTAGAACATGAACATCCAATTTCCTCCATATTAGACACCACATGAGGTCTCTTCAGATACCTCCAAAAACAGATGCATGATCCAATGTCAAATTCCATTTTGGTACCACCAACACTGCCCCGTTGCTTTTATGCTGGAAAATTTCGCCATCTCTCTCAGCCCAAAACTGGCATAGAAGCAATGCAGGAACTAGGATCTGGGACGACATTAGAACGCAACCTCATCAAAAATCCATAACAAACAACGACAAGTAGTTGAAAATGCTCTCTCAGCATAAGTATTTTGAAACCAATAAGGTTAATGGAAAAATCAATGGCAAGTGATATCCACAATTTTTTTGGAAGGAAGGTCTGATAAAGGGGTAGTAAGACAAAAAAAAACTTTCCAAAGTTCCTGCGTCACATCCACCCACAGTCATGTTGATATTTGTATTGTGATATGTGGGTGAGAATTTCTACAGAGGACTTATTTCAGGAACTTGTTAATAGAGAAAGAAATAAACAGTGACAAGAGGCTGCAAATACCAAACAGGGAACTAAAAAGATCTTGAACAAGAGTGGAGTGCAAAAGATTGCTTCTGGATATAGAGTGGAGTTTTTGGCGAAGGAGTTTGTAACTTTGTATGGTAAAGCTAAAACAAAGGCAAGTACAAACCTTTTCATTTTCTCAAAACGAATCCAATAATTATCACATGTATCATGCCGATGCAGAATTTCATAATGCTAACCAATCTTAGACCACCTTCCAAAATCCAAAAAAAAATCATTTTCTTTACATATAGGGAACCGCTATAGTCTTGCATGTATTACATTAGAAAGTTAGAAACTGGCTAAAAGTATTTCAAATAATGTGTGATATTCAGGTGAATATAATAAATAAATACAAAATTAGAAGAAATAAGAAAAGATGGGCTCCAAGATTGGGAGGCGCACTATTGTTGTCACTGTCCTAAAGTCATTGTTGCCTCCCTACATGAAGGTTTTGGCGGACACCAATGACTCAAAAATCCAACCCAATGTTTACAGCCGTCCTCGTCTACAAAATAGAGAACTGTACCGGTCAAAGTTGCCCATAGACCATGTAGAGAAAAGATGTAAAGTAATGATCTTATATGACAGTGCTCTTACACTTGTAATTCTCTCACTATCCATCTCTTCCTTCTCACATCAAAAAATCCACGTAAGCTCCTATATAGACCTAAGAAAATAGAACTCTCCACCATATAATTATCAAGGCAACTATCAAAAAAAATTAGGCACATAACTAGTATAACAGACCAATAATAAGATAGTTGATTGAACTTGTAATAAAAAGGGTAGATACGAAAACAACTAACCTCCCACATCAGTAGAAAATAAAACTCCAATGATTAATTAGATAAACTGTACGGTGATTGTTTTGGAACTTTTTGAAAATGATAGGATAGAAGTATAACTGACAAAAGAAATTATGAAACTTGAGTTGAATCATGTCTTTACCTGTCCTTCCTCTTTCGACTGCCTCCCCTTCTCGGTACCGGAACATCTGTTTTATTGAGTAAGATAAGGTTCTCCTCGTAAGTATAAACATAAAAAGAAAATATAATACCATTAATTCCTAACTTCTTGATTTCTTTGTTCTGCGGATCATATGAAGAAACCTCCCAAGGCTGTACTTTGTTTCCTGCCAACAATATTATGTGCCCATTATTTCGGATACCGATTACCCTTCTAATTCCTCCTGCTATATCAACTTTGACATACTTATACCAAGAATCAACCACGCCATACTCTTTCATTATCCAAATAGAACAAGAATTGTTCGCGTCACATAACAGAGAAAGGAATCCCCTGAATACAACTGTTCTGAAAAAGGTTCTCGCATTAGCAAGATCATTTGGCAACGATATTGTTTTAAACACATCGTCGCCCAAATCGAAGGAACAAATCAATCTAGCACTCTGATCCTCTCTATGTTGTGCTACAAAATGAATAGCCCCATTCAAACAAGCAGGAGGCCATACTGAATACAATAGTCCAAATCCAAGGGGAAAAGAGTTGCCCGCTCTGCTACTAACTTTCCACGAGCCTGCATTAAGGGAGTAAACCTGAACGAGAGGCACCTCTCCAAACCTGTGACTCACTCTCACCACCTTATAATCATTACTCCTCGAATCAAATCCAAACCCCAAAGAACGGCAGTGTGTCTTTCCCGTAATGCCAGGCGTGGGAAGACTTATGGACCTTCTAATGGACGGATTCCAAAGGAAAAAATTATCTTGGTCGTTTAAAAAACAGAACAAACCTTTCACATAACCCACGAAATGGGGAGTCGGACGGCTTTTGAATGGGAATTGAATTTCTAGATTTTCACAAAATGTATCATCTCCTGCTTCTTCAGTATCAATAACGAGTTTGTAGTGCTCGTATCTGGTGATGTCTTCAGGAGGAGAACTAGGAATGCGTCGCCTGAGTATCACAAGTGGGAGATCATCGTAGCTAATTGTAGGGTTTGTTAGTGATCGATTGAAGTGAGAATTGATGAAGGTAGGGCTTGTGATTAATGCATACCAGAGTTTGGAAACAGACCTGAATCGGATTAGGGATTTGGTTGGTAATCTGGACAGTATTTCCACCACGACTTCTTCGGGAATGAAGTCGGACATGCTTGTGAGTTGTGTGTCTTCCTCCTCAGAATTTCGTCTTTCCTTCTTGGGTGACGGCCCCGTTCGGCTCTGGGTACTTATGAAAGACTACTGGGACAGACAAGAGTTGAACATATCGTGGTTGGGCTCACTTACAAGTTACGTGTGGATGACCCGTGTCGGTACTCCACTAATCAAAATTTGATTATTAAATAATTATGACATTTAAATTTGTCCAAATTTGGTTCATATATTTTGCACCAAGTGAATGGCTTTCGCCTGATTTGAGCTTCTTTTCCATCAAGACATCAGAGACGGGGATGACTAAGGTGGATCGACGATAAGTGCGAGCCGAATTGGATTCAAAATGAATTCCATGAAGACCTGCTTCTAATTTTTCCAATTGTGATTCTCAAATCGCCCATCTACGCTTCTCGAAGTCTTACTAAAGCAAATTAACACGTGATAAATAGGAGAGCTCATTGCAATCAAAGAACTGAAGCATTCAAGAACTGATTTGGTTTAGGATAGCTTTTTATTTCACCATCACTTTTGCTTGCATTTTTAACCTTTGTTCGCTAAAAAAACCTACAGATCAATTGAATCAACATTAGGCCAAAACACGTGTAGGTACAAAGTAGTTGCAGCAGATTTTGCACAATCACCCCACCCTCTATTGATCACCCTAACCAAAGACTTGATCCTACTAAAAAAATGGAGGAATTTTTTTTTTTAATTTCCCTTTTCCTCTCTTAATTTTCGGAAGAGTGTCGTAGAGAATCTTTTGTTTTCAATCTATCGTTATGCAATTGAGAGGAGAAGTATGAACCAAACCTCAATGAATTACCTTTCCAAAGTATTGAACAGCCACACAAATGGACTCGACTTGGGTAATTACCATGTCAATAGGAGGAGTGGAAATTTATGTTCCCAAATCAGTAAAGTAATCATGAATAAGGACAAATGGTGCAGAGACACCTTGTTGAGCTCACTTTCTAGTCCTGCATAGAGGATCCAAATCATTTACGTATTAAACTTAAAAACAATTTTCCGAGTAGCATTGGAAAAGTCAGCTCAATTCAATGGAAAGACGTATAATTTTTTTTATCAAAAACTTAAATGTTTCCGAGCATATTTTTTAAAATCTTTTGACACCAAATTTAAGAACTAACTGAGCTCTTTAATTATGTGTGAAAAAAATTAAAAATAATGCTCTGAAATATTTTATTTTTTATCCAAAAATTATACGTTTCTTTGTAGTAAACTATTATTTGGAATGGAGGAAGTATTTAATAACTCATCAATTTCTTGGTTGACGTCACCCTCCGTCTAAAAACAAACAGAATGATCTAATTGGGGTTAGGTGGATGAAACGTGGATGCATACATGGCATGTAGGGGGTTTCTCCTCTCAAAGCAATCAAATTAATTTCTCTCCCATTATCTCTCTAATTTGTTTAAGATATTTTTTTTGGGCACTTGTAAAAAGGGTAAGAACTTGATCGATTTTCGCCCCTGAATTCGATAGGATAAAAGTTGAATAAATCGATCAAGTTTTTAGCAATATTCAAATGCTCTTATTTTTTATAGGTGCCCATAAAATAATATTTTAAACAAATCGAAAGGTTCTGATCATTAATGTGATGCTCCGAAATGAGTCCAACGCAAAATGGTATACATTTAGTATACACTAAATGGTGCATCCAAGGTGGTATAATTTATTTTAACACTCGGCTTTTCTCACTTAAGAGGGGCTTCATAACTTGTGTCAGCAGTGGCCTCGCATGCGAAAGGCCTATGGTGCAGTATGTGACATGGCTAACCCACCGCAAGGCGCGATTAAACTTAGGGTCTATGTGACCGTCGCGTGGTGCTGGGCAACAACGGGTGCAAGGCAAGGTTTTTATAACGCATCCGTTCAACATAATTAAACCCTATAAACGAAAAATTATTTATTGGTCTTAGACACCGTCACGTTCATTGTATAGCCCTCCGAAACAGCAGATAACAGAAGGTTTTTTTGAGCAATTTGCAAGTTAACAGCTCAACTGCGTACAAAAACTCAGAAACTTGAAGTACGAAAGAAGAGTTCCGCCTGTGGGAAGGAGTTGTTGGATGAAACGTCCAGTAACAATGTCGTTATAGTGTCGAAATGTCAAAAAATAACAATGTCGTTGCGCTTGCTGTGTTATTTTGACCTAACTTCAAAGCTAGACCAAGGTTTTAAGTCATCTAGTTCTGATGCAGATTTATTGGCTATGTGAAAGATTTGGCCAGACAATTTTTCTTCCAAATTTGACAACAGGCGGGTAGAAAATAAATTGGCATGCCAATATACGTTCGCCTTTCGGAAAAAAAATTGATATAGGAGAAGTTACGAAAATTTATCAAACTGAAAGACCTAAAAAATACAAGCATCCATCATCCAATTTATCAAACTGAAAGACCTGGAAAATACAAGCATCCATCATCCAAAATGCACAATAAATGAACCATAGCCTATCAAACTAACAAACTTCGGCATGGAAAACCACACATAACTCGAATCGAACGTCAATAGCTAGAGTCACCAATCGAACGGAAAGCATTCGAGTGAATTTGGCAGAAGAAAATAAGGAGAAAATGTACGTGAGAATCATGAGCAGAGCTTGGGGATGGAAATGGCGGCGAGAGCGGCGTCAAAAAAAAAAAAAAAAAAAACCTTGTTTGCACAATCGGAATCATCATGGTATAAAAGAGAAAGCGATATACGTCCATCAAAGACCCAATTCCAATCCAAGCGACCATTGGCAGGAATTCTTTACTGTGCTAGGCTGAAAGCTCAATACAATATGGCAAAGTAAGCAAGCGTGCCCTGTTTTTTTTTCTTTTTTTCTTTTTTCTTCTCAAACCATATTCTAACATCAAAATACAAAATGAAAAAATCTCAGAATCAGAAGAAAAAAAAAAAAACCCAAATTTTTTTTATCGCAAACCATGTCTTGATCTGCAATTTTTTGTACATTCGAACTGCATAGTAGTCTTTTTGGTACTGAATCCAGCGGAAAACTTAAGCCGTCTTTATTTCTTTCCCAATACATGTATATATCCTTCAATAAATTCAATTTATGATGATCGTCGTAACAACAATGAACAATAAAAGAAGAGGGAAAAAAATATGGGATAACACGAAGATGGAGAAATCTTCATTTCTGACCATTTATACACAAATATACGATCGAACTCAGTAGTTAGTATAGATCTTCACTTCCAATTCTATTGCTTTGCAATATAAACCCTCTTTTTCTTTTGTTTTCAGCCCTTAAAAAGCCACCTGTACTCGTAAAAATCATATGGACAAGAAGATGTGCAGGGAAAAGTTGAGGAAGTTGTTTCATCATAGGTCGATTGGCATTGGAAATATCCATTGAAATATCTTTTTCAGTGCCCGCTTTCCACAAAGCATTGCCCTTCGTAGCTGCATTAGGAGACATTAGATAGACGGAGGTGATACACTAAAAGAGTCGGCTAGATAGTACAGAATGAGGATTCCCAGCTTGACATCTAGGAATAGGAAAGCTCTTTTCTGATGTGCTTGCCACTACTCTACTGCTATCCATTGAAATATCTTCTCTTTACTGAAGGGAATTCAGTCATGCAAAGTAGACCGGCCCGTAAATGGCCCTTTGTTCGTACCCTGCTTAATTGGCCCAATTGGAGTTCAGCTTTGGGTGTTGAGAATCTGTAATTTAGGACATGAACAAATTAAAATCTTAATGAGTAACTTTTAACTGAGAAGAATGAGTGCATGAAAAATTGAGCGAGTGCGTCAGGAATAATTACCAAATGCTCCTATTCTACAAACAATTAGGCATACTGAATATAACTGGAAGTACAAATGAGCCGAGCGGAGCTGAGTTATTCGTACTCGAGCTTTTTTTGTTAAGTAAATGAGCCTAAAGCTCAATACAATATTGCAAAGTAAGCAAGTTTGCCCTGCTTTTTTTTTTTTCTTCTCAAACCATATTCTAACATCAAAATACAAAATGAAAAAATCTCAAAATCAGAAAGAAAAAAAACAAAAAAAACAAAAGTTTTTTTACCCCAAACCATTTCTTGATCTGCAATTTTTTGTATATTCCAACTGCATAGTGGTCTTTTTGGTACTGAATCCAACGGAAAACTTAAGCCGTCTTTATTTCTTTCCCAATACATGTATATATCCTTCAATAAGTTCAATTTATGATGATCGTCATAACAACAATGAACAATAAAAGAAGAGGGAAAAAAATATGGGATAACACGAAGATGGAGAAATCTTCATTTCTGACCATTTATATACATATAAACCCTCTTTTTCTTTAGCTTCCAATTATATTGCTTTTGCAATTATAAACCCTCTTTTTCTTTTGTTTCCAGCACTTCAAAAGCCCCCTGTACTCATAAAAATCGTATGGACAAGAAGATGTGCAGGGAAAAGTTGAGGAAGTTGTTTCATCATAGGTCGATTGGCATTGGAAATGATTTGAAGATCTTCCTAAGGTTAGATGATTGACATCCTATTGGTTCCTTCCTCCTAAGTTAGCGCTTTTTAAGTATCCATTGAAATATCTTTTTCAGTGCCCGCTTCCCACAAAGCATTGCCCTTCGTAGCTGCATTAGGAGCCATTAGATAGACGGAGGTGATACACTAAGAGAGTCGGCTAGGTAGTCCACAATGAGGATTCCCCGCTTAACATCTAGGAATAGGAAGGCTCCATTCTGTTGTGCTTGCCACTACTCTACTGCCTAATAGGGCTTTCGAGTAGAACAAGTAGGCTTTTTTCGATTGCCTCGAACCATTTCTGATGATTGAGCCTTTCCTAAGTCAGTGAGAAAGCTCTGTTTTAAGTCTTTTCTTCTGAGTTCTAGCGACCGGGCATTTTTGCAAGTTAATTCTATGGGCAAGCTACATGAATCCTTTTTTTCCATTGAGCTCTGTCAAGTGCTACTTGTTCACTTAGACCTAGTAGACTCAAATCTTTGCGCACTACCGCATCTAATGTCAATTTGGATCTTTCCCTCCCCAAAGCGTTGCTACCCAAAGCTATCATATCCGCCCTCTTAACTACTACATCCGCTGGTCTACGGTAGACATGCCCAAACCACCTTAACCTATTTTCTCTCAACTTCTCCTCTATAGGTACTACACCTACCATCTCGCGGACTATTTCATTTCTAATCCTATCTCGTCTAGTCTTATCACACATCCCTTTCAACAATTCTCATTTTCGCTACACTTACATTTTTAAAATCTGGCCTCGTGCTTGTCCAAATGCATAGCATGTCACCAGTAAGACACATAACATAAGAAATTATTACCAAGTTTCACAATAGAAAAATTGAAACTCAATTGGTACACTTAGGAAAAACCTATAGTTGGTGGTCAAAACTAAACCAATAAAAGAGAGAAAATCACACTTCATATCCCAAGCAAGTGTAAGGAGTAACACCAAGCAACTAAACATAGCATTTTCGTAATGCGGTAACCAATTATAGACTCCAGACACAAAAGGATGGAAGTTGTACAGGTGGTGATTACAAGTCTGATTACTCGAACATGAACATCCAATTTGGTCCATTTTAGACACCACATGAGATCTCTTCAGATTCCTCCAAAAACAGATGAATGATCCAATGTCAGATTCAATTGTTGGTACCACCAACACTGCCCCGTTGCTGTTATGCTGGGATAATTTTCCATCTCTCACCCCAAAAATGGCATAGAAGCAATGCAGGAACTAGAATCTGGGACAACATTCTAACACAACCGTATCAAACAAACAGACGACAAAAAAGGTAATAAGCTTCTAGTACTAATGCATATCACTATCATAGCTCACAACGAGATTTCATGTTTTGAAAGCTTTACATGATAGTGCATCATCAACTCTCTCTCAACAAGATTTCATGTTTTAAAAGCTTTACACGACAATGTCATCTCAGTAGGTCTGTTTGCGAACAGAATGCCTGGGTATAGATACCCCCAAAATGGGCTATCAATACCAGTGCACTAGAGCGCGAATTTAAGAGGCGAATCAGGCATTGCTTCGCGATCGGTTGTGACTCTATTTGGAAAGGTTATGACTCAAAACCAATGGCCATTAGATCAATGGGTGCAAATCTTGATCAATGGGTGCAATCCTTCATCAAAGGATGCAAGCCCATGCGAAAAGGTGCGTTTGGGTTTATAAATAAAGCCCATATGCCAATCATTGAACACAGAAGTTTTGCACTGTTACTCTGCCAAAATCCAAAACTACCAATTTCTTTACATTTAGGGAACTGCTAAAGTCTTGCATGTATTACGTTAGAAACCTGCTCAAAGTAATTTAAATAAATGTGTGATTCATGTGAACATAATAAATAAATACGAAGTTGGAAGAAATAAGAAAAGCTGGCCTCCGAGATTGTGAGGTGCACTATTGTTGTCATTGTTGCCTCCCGACATGAAGGTATTGTCGGACACCAATGACTCAAAAATCCAACCCAATGCTCGCAGCCGTTCTCATGTAGAGAATAGAGAACTGTACCGGCCAAGTTGCCCATAAACCATGTAGAGAAAAGATGTAAAGTAATGATCTTATATGATAGTGCTTTTACCCTTGTAATTCTTTCACTATCCATCTCATCCTTCTCACACGTAAGGTCCTCTATAGACCTAAGAAAATAAAACTCTCCACCATATAATTATCAAGGCAATTATCAAGAAAAATTAGGCACATAACTAGTGTAACAGACCAATAATAAGACTGTTGATTGAACTAATAATCATGAGGGTATATAGGAAAACACCTAACCTCCCACACAAATATGAAAACAAAACTCCAATGATTAATATTAGATAAATTGTACGGCGAATGTTTTGGAACTTTGTAAAAATGATATTCAAACATATTATGCATAGGATAGAAGTAGAACTGATAAAAGAAATTATGAAACTTGAGTTGAATATGTCTTTACTTGTCTTTCCTCTCTTTGCTGCCTCCCCTTCTAGATACCGGAACATCTGTTTTATTGAGTAAGATAAGGTTCTCCTCATAAGTATCAATATGAAGATCACTTATAGTAAAGTTAATTCCCAACTTCTTGATTTCTTTATTCTGCGGATCATATGAAGAAAGCTCCGAAGGCTGTCGTGCGTTTCCCTCCAACAATAATATGTGACCATTATTTTGGATACCTATTACCCTTCCAATTCCTCCTGTTAGATCAACATTGACATACTTATACCAAGAATCAACCACGCCATGCTCTTTCATTATCCAAATAGAACAAGACTTGTGCGCGCGATTAAAATTTCCGTCACATAACAGAGAAAGCAATCCCCTGAATACAACTGTTCTGATTTCGGTTCTCGCATTGGCAAGATCATTTGGCAACGATACCGTTTTAAACACATTGTCGCCCAAATCGAAGGAACAAATCAATCTAGCACTCTGATCCCCTCTATGTTGTGCTACAAAATGAATAGCATCATCCAAACAAGCAGGAGGGCATCCTGTATACAATACTTGAATTCCAAGGGGAAAAGAGTTGCTCGCTCTGCTACATACTTTCCACGAGCCCGCATTAAGGGAATAAACGTGAACGAGGGGCACCTCTTCAAACCTGTAACTCACTCTCACCACCTTATAATCATTACTCCGCGAATCAAATCCAAACCGAAAAAAACGGCCATTTGTCTTTTCCGTAATGCCAAGCGTGGGTAGAATTATGGACCTTCTAATGGACAGATTCCAAAGGAAAAATTTATCTTGTTCGTCTAAAAAACAGAACAAACCTTTCGCATAACCCACCAAATAGGGCTCCGCAGAACAAGGAGGAGCAGTTCGTGGGAATGGAATTTCTAGAAATTCACAAAATGTATTATCTTCTGCTTCTTCAGTATCAATAACTAGTTTGTACTGCTCTAATCTGATGGTTTCTGGAGGAAAATGAAGAGTGCGTCGCCTCACTATCACAAGTGGGAGATTATCGGAGCTATTTTTAGGGTTTGTGAGTGATTGATTGAACTGGGAATTGATGAAGGTAGGGCTTGTGATTAAAGAAAACCAGAGTTTGGAAACAGACCTGAATCGGATTAGGGATTTGGTAGGTAATCTGAAGAGTATATCCACCACGACATCTTCAGGAATAAGGTCGGACATGCTTGTGAGTTCTGTCTTCCTCCTCAAAATTTCTTCTTTTCTTCCTGGCTCAGGGGTGTTCGGCTAAGAGTGTTTTTTTGGTTTTTTGGTTTTTCACGATTTTTTATGTGATGTATTCTGAAAGAGTGACTGCCTCAATTTTAGGAATAAGCTAGTTTTTTGATTTTTTTGAATTAGCGGAATAGGGTCTGAATCTTCTTGGTTAAGGACCCAACAGGAACACCACTATTCGGACACAACCACAAACATAACACCTCACATATGCACATGGATTTTGCGTGTTAAATGTGTGTGGGACCCATATGTATGTGACATGTAGCGAGGCTTAAGCCACGCCATTTTGCGTGTGGGACCTATATGTATGTGACATGTAGCGAGGCTTAAGCCACGCCATTTTGGAGCCAAGCCATGTTAGGCAGCCTTTAGCTCCTCTCTCTATTGGGCCCAGAGTGCCCTATGAATTTGGTTACACAATGTCACTCTCTGCGACAGCTCTAAAAATAGACTTGCGGGTGCGATGTCGAACCCTATAAAAGACTTAATTGCAACCATTCCTAACACCATTTGGTTTTAGGAGAGATGGTGGAAAAACAGCCCGACAAGTTTTATCAGAGCCAGGAGGTCATGGCTTGGAGTGCGGGAGAGTCATCGTGAGGCAGTGAGGGAGGGATTGTTGAGCCCGAAGTACCCCATGGATTTGTTTACACAATGTCACTCCCCGTGACCGCTCTAAAAACTTTTTTGCGGATGCGATGTCGAATGCCATTAAAGAAATATTTTTTATAAAATTCAGCTGAATGAAGTTATTTTAAATAATTGATTTTAGCAAAACTAGATTTGATAAAATCTAGGATCCTCAAGTTGAGGACCACAACTGATTTTTGCAAAACTAGATTTTTTCTCATAAAATTATTTGGAAAACATCTTTATCAAATCTAGATTTTATCATTTGGGAAAATAATGTGATTTTTTCACACCTCCAAACAACACTGGATTTATCCAAAACTAGATTTTATCTCATAAAATCAATTGGTGAACTCAGCCGCTTAAAGAACTGTTAGACAATTGTGTGCTTAACATCACCATGATCTAAACCGTTATTATTGTAGATTAGTTTACAAAAACATTCATTAAAAAAAATATCTTCATCGGCCATTGATAGGATTTACACATTTGTCTTACAATTCTTTAAGATTCACTCGGTCTTTAGGATCCTAGATTCTGAATAAAAAAAATCAAAAATTGAATCAATCATTTTTAATTGTTCGATTGAGTTAAATTTTTACGTCACTCGAAAAATTATTTTAAACTTTTTGAACAATTTGGATCATTTTTGTGTGAGACTACAAAATGGACCCAGACAACCATACTTATCCTACCCGAGACAGCCTTGTTTGATAACTAGATTCAGCTCTTAAAACTGAATAAATTAAGTACTCTATTTCATTTTAATAGTTTGATTCGGTCTCCAATGCAATCTATAAATTGTCGGTGGGCAACAGCCGGTGCAGTTGAGTAATGTGGGTACCTAATAAATGGAAGGCCGGAGCTTTTATAACGCATTCGTTCAGCTTAATTAAGCCCTATAACTGAAAAATTATTTGGTGGTCTAGGAAACCGTCACCTATCACCTTCATTGTATAGCCTTCATTGTATAGCCCTCCAAAACAGCAGCTAACAGAAGGTTTATTTGAGCAATTTGCAAGTTAACAGCTAAACTGTGTACAAAAACTTACCACCTCTTCTGCATTTTGTACTATATATTACAATATTTGGTCAACCTATACAAAAACACCACCCAACACCCTTCCCTTAGCACTTCAAGTTTAATTTAAAACCCAAGAAAAGGAAAATTCAACCACCAACAAACCTTAATCACAAAGGCTTTCGTATGGTCCCTGCCCAAGGTATTTCGATTCCAAAGTGCATTTCGAAAGTAGTATCCCAAATTGTAGCCTAGTTTAATGTAGTGTTTTTTTCGAATATTTCATGGCCGGACAAGTTGTGGTTGTATTGAGCTACTACTAGTGCTTGCTTGGGCACCGAAACTTGAAGTGGGAAAGAGGAGTTCCGCCTGTGGGAAGGAGTTGTTGGATGGAACGTCCAGTAACAGATCTTGGTCGGAACTCTCGTCCATAAACTGGAAAGAGTCGAGCATTAGGGAGCTACTATCGGGAGGCAATGCAAATAGGCTTCTTGGACTAAAGCAAGAGCCATCATTGTCTACAAGTTCCTTGTGTTCATAGATACCACCCTTTGTAATCCTTTTGGGGACCTTGATGGTAACTTTTTTGCCTGAAACATAAACAACGATTATTCAGTGTAAACAAGAGAAGAAAATAGCTTGTGTCGTACTACAAGTGAAAGGTTATAAAGTAAGCTCATTTGTTCATAGGGTTTTTTTTTTTTTTGATCGGACTAGTTTGTTACCGATAGCTCGCGGGATTTAGCAATCTCATCTTTTTTTTTTTTTTTTGATTCACTTGATGAGAATGCATATTGTCAAGATTAATTGACAGATGTCACAGCTCACTTCATCTTCGCCTTCACCCAGAATCCAGATGTACATGCGACGATGAATGAATCCTTAGGAAGTAAGCATTGCAGTAGTAGGGTATGTTGAGAGTCATCACCGACTCTCTGGAAGTCTCCGGATACTTCCGGAATGTTCCGGGTTTTACTGGAATATTCCACAATGTTCCGGACTCTAGTAGAAGGTTCCGGATTCTACTAGAATGCCCCGGGTTATTCTAGAACCTTCCGGAAACTTATGGAAGGTGATAGAGTCTTCCGGGTTACTCTTGAATGTTCTAGACTGTGACAGAGTGGTCTAGGTTTTTCTAGAAGTTTTTAGATTTGTCCTAGGATTGTCCTATTCTAGAAGACTAGAATGTTCTTTAGCTCTCTATAAATAGGAATGGGAGCTCATTTGTTGTGTGTGTGTGTAGAGAACACCAAGTGTGTGTATGAGATACACCATGTGTTGGTGAGAGCACAAAGTGTGTGCATGTGAGTGAGTGTCTTGTGTACAAGTTAGTGTACTTGTGTAATTTTGTATTGAATAAAAGTGAGAATATTCAATACAAGTATATGAGTTTGGTGTGTCCAAACTCTACAGTTACACAAATGCCATATAGACAGAAAAAATACATTTTCCCTACACGTCCAAATTTTGCATTCAAATTTCAAAAAGTTAAACTTGATTATTCAAATTCGGAAGTGGGTGCGGTTCAACTTTTAGCTGCTTTCATTTCTAACTGAAAGTAGTAGTGCACGGGCTTCCCTGTGGTCCTCGGGACAGATGAATCCATCCCAGAACCTAGCTCTGGCACTCCGACATTAGAATGTCCTAGCAAACTCGATAAGATCGAGAAAGGAGTGCATTCCCCAACTTGGATAAAACCTTTCAAGAATATTAATCCAAAAATAAATAAGAGGAGCTACAAAGCAAGGGAGAATATGAAGTACCGGTAAATACTCCCAGATGCTATAATATTTACTCAAGTACTAAGGGGAGGAGCAGACCAAAACTGAGTTTAGAGGCAGTAGTTCGAAAGGGTCCAAGCCCTTTTTGAATATCGCCGGACACCATACCCTCGAAGAGCTCAATGAAGAAAACGGATTCATGTAGCTAACCAAATTGATTTGAACTTAAGGCTTGGTTTGGTTTGGTTACTAAGCAGAACATAAGACGTACTTATATTTGGGGAAAAAAAAAACATTTACAATCGACTCCAAATCTTAGTTGCACGATCGCCTAAACGTGGAGTTTCTGTGGTTTGTAATTGATTAACAGGGCGAGTTTCACAAGATTGGGCTCTATGTCAGATTGCAAGACCACATTAGTTAATTTATGTTTCTGTAATTAATCCTAGACACTCCCCAGCACCCAAATGAGGATCTTCTATGATTGTCTGCTTGCCCGCCCTGACCCCATTTCTTGTAACTAAGCTCTAAACCATCCATCAAGTTACCCCAGCAGCAACAAATAGTCTAACCTGGAAAAGATTGAGGCTGGCCATCACGCAATCTCTTTACATTTGTTGGTTTACCAGATGCAATGGCATTAGGTCCTCCTTGGACTACAGAACCTCGGTTGGCACTTTGACACTTCCCATCCTACAGACACAATGTAATCAGCTTCAGTACAGTTCGATATTCTTTTACAAAGACAAAGTGGCGGCTTTTCATGACAAAATATTCATTCCTCCAGATTTAATTCACACCTTGAGCAGATTATATTGTTCCACCCACTTTGATTTGCTCAAATTGCACAATGCAAGCCTGTTCAATATGCTACATTCTTCAGCTTTCACAGAAGAGAAAGAGAGATCAAAAACCCCTTCTGCAAGCAGCTTCTGGAAGGAGGATAGGTTGTCCTCGAATTGAGGGCTAGCAAACATACTTTTAAGGCTGTAATGGAACAACAAAGACCGGCAAGTGGGCCAATTAGTTCCAAATACCTTATTTTGCAGTCTGATTTCTTTGAGACTTGTGCATAAAGGTTGGAGGATATTAACTACTCCCAAGATTTAGGAGATATTAGGGATAAATGAGAAGCACTGAAAGAAGAAAAAGAACTAAAAATCACTATTATGAGGTCCATAACATGTTTTCCAATTAGGAGCCAACGTCGAAATTGCAAAGCAAAAGTATATCAAGTTGGCCTACAGAGCATTTAAGAGCATACCAAATCCTTGCCCTTTTTTCTACCCAAACCCAATGGGAATGGAAATGGGGCGGTATAGTTATAATTTGGCACCAATTATACAAACTCCATGGTCCAATGGTGATGGAAAATGGGTTGAAAATGGAAAAGTTCTAAACTTCGGAATCAAAAATGGCTATACCCTTCCTTGCCATGGTGCCACCTCACCTATCCTAACTGAAACCCTTCAGAAAATGGAGATCAAAAGCTACCTGAGTTTGCTGGAATTGGCCGGAATATGCAAACCTCGCCGGAAACTAGGAAGTTAAAATAATACATATTTCTCGAGAAAATTTTTAACTTTTTTCAAGAATTAAAAGAACTTCTAGAATTTTTTTTGAATTTTTCATTAAAAAAGTGGATTATTTTCAAGTCCTTGTAGTTGAATTGGGATTGAAAAAGTAGGGGAAAATAAGCTATTCCCTGTGTCCCTTTTTAAATGTCCACCTTTCCAGTTTGGGCTGTCCCAAAATAAGTGTCCACTTCCAAAATGAATGTGCAAAACTTGGTAAAATTCCTTTTTTGCCATTCTTTTGAAAACTTAAGTACATTTGTGTCCCAAAAAAGTCACATTAAATGCTTTTGTTATTCAAACATTGATGTCCAAGTCAAACATGGCAGAGATTTGCCCGCCTCTGTTTGATTTTTTCAATTCCAAGTTTGATGTAAGTGAAACAAATTTTGCCGCAAGATTTGGAAGGATCTGGAAAATCATACTTTTTCAAAAGGTGAAGATTTTTTTGTGCACTAAAATTTTCTAACTCATGCCCCTTTAATTGAGGGGCATTTTAAAAAAACTAAGGTTTTTAAGGTGTAATGATGTTGTCTGAATAAAAAAGTTGGATTTTCCATGGGGGACATTTATTTACGGATGGAGGGAGTAATATTGGGAATTGTATGGTAAAATAGAACCAACCATTGGAGAGGGGGTGCCAAAATTTGGCACAAACCCACTTTTTGGAGCCAAATTATGCAAATGGCTATAGCCATTTTCCGATCACCATTCGACATGCTCTTAAAACTTATCTCCAATACCATACCCATTTGCTTATTAAGTTCTACCATTTTTCTACCCAAATGAGCGGAGACCCAAATCCATACCCATTTTTCTCAACACCTCTTTTCACTTTCTTCGTATTTATAAATGTGTCATTTGACTTAAATTTTAGAGTGAAAACCTAAAATTGGGTTAAAAAAAAATGGGTAGGCTTACCCAAGTAGAGCTTTTGACCCAAATTTGGGTTAAAAAAAAAAAGGGGTAGGGCTGGAGATTCTCTAAGGTTAGTCTTTTGAAGCATTTTGACAGTTTTAGAAACTTCCAGATACATCAGAGTTTTAACTTCTTATTTTCTTTATATAGGAACGAACTCTTGTGAATTTTTGTAATCTCCTCATGTCATTAGTCAGGAAACATTACTAGTTCTTGCAAAGCAATAAAACGATCAATTGGATGCTATGATCTCTCTCTTTCAACGCAGTTGAGTTTAAAATGAAAAATGGATAGAAACCTGTCGGGAAGTCTGGCAGTATCGACAGAGGGAAGATACTTCAGCAACTGCTGCTGCTCTTCATTTGTTAGGTGACCAGTAAACTCGTCGAAGTTGACAATATCCTGCACCAATTATGGGCAGTGATTAGAATAAATCTAGAGAGTTTAAGAGTGAATATACCCTGACAGCAGGAAGGTATTTTAATTCCCGTTCATTTACCAGAAACGAGAAAGAAGTTTTCAAACTCATGTTGACACATTGGGGAAAAAGACTTTTGCTCCTTTGATGAAACGCCAAAAAGAAAAAAAGTATTAATCCGCGCAAAAACCCGAGTTTTGGGCAAAAATGGCAACTCTTGAAATAACAAAGAGGCCAATTATCCAGAAATCAAGAACATGAACAGTAGTTCAACTGTTCGAGTAATCTTGCAATTGTCATGAAGAGTTGATCTTCATAAAAAAACATGCATAATTCACACACTCAATGGACAAACCCATAAGTAAGGAACAGATCTGGAGATGTTTGTCTTGATGACCTTGACAAATGCACCCACCAAGAAGCCCTTCAGTTCAGCCTTGGTCGGCTACACTTTGTTATTAAAGTGGCTTTTACGCATAAGATCAGAGAATTAAAGAGACGCTACTTACTTTTAGGTCTACATAAGAAAGTGGAGAATTATGATTTCCCAGCATCTGTAGTTTTTCATGCTGAGCCTTCTCCCTACAAGCCCAACAATAAACCAAGTGAATAGGCATATAACGATAAAACCTCTGAAGCAACAGATTACCGATTTCTCCCCAAACTGCTGAATTGAAGTGCACCCATGTGAAGTTCATATTGCCCCATCCGAAAGTTTACACGAATAAAGTGGTGACTCAGTAATGTTAACCTGAGCTTGTTTCCTTAGCATATCAGAACACTAGGACCCAAATCAACAGGAAATCTAGATTCCTGGTAACAACATTAGACGATTTTTTCCTTAGACGCTACTGCATATATAGAAGACTTATATTCCTAATAGGCAAAAATCAAGGGTAGGTGTTCTTTATTGCAGCGGATGCCATAGTAATTTAAGTTCCTTGTGTCACAGACATATTCATGTACTCCTTCCAGCGGAGATTGCTGTTCCATCTTTCTATTTTGTTATGTACCAAATAGTTAGTCCCACCTTGACATATCAGTACTACGAAAACATTTATGTTTGCCAAAACTACCCTTTACAGATTGCTATGAATACACACAAACGTGAGAATAAAGGGATGATGTTGGAAATGTTGTTCGTCCATTTGAAATTGAATGCAATTAATACAAATCTCCTTACAAAGTTCGAACCTCAAAAGGTACTATTATGGGATGGATGTAGTAACTGTCGAACAACTAGCACAATTAATTGCACATCAAAGGGGGATTTCGACTTTCATGTGGCTAAAACTAAGATAAGCAGTACCTTTTAATTTGCTCTTGGTGTATCCCCAGGCCAGTAAGTTTCTTGCCTTTTTCAATACCTTGAATTGGAAATTTGGTGCCCTTATTACCAATATCTACATGACGGGCAGTCAAACAAGAATAAGCCTCATTTAATGAGTTTCTTTTGTTATCAACTGAGAGAGAGCTTGCTTCAGATTCCTCTTCCCGAGCTATGGAGCTCGGATGCCGAATAAGAACACTTCCATGTCCTATCTCAACAGACACCATTGGTGTGTTGCTCTCAAAAAGCAAATCCTCATCTGAAGATCCAGAGAAGTGTGAGGACTGTTCATGTAAGATTGTATACAAATCTTTAGTAAGCTTCTCCACTGGTGATGGCTTTGGACGACCAACACAAGTCCTCTTCCTAGAAGGTACCATTGTATCCCATACATTAGACTGGGCTGGACCTGAAAGGAGAATCAACGAGAAAGCAAAATCTGGTGTCACAAATCATATCAACCACAATATTGGAAGGATAACGACATTATAAATGTAGCTTGAGAGAATTAAGAATACCCGGGAAAATTAAACTTATCTCTTATGTACTAGGGAACACTAATAATCTAGAAAATTACCTTTTGGAATGCACAATAGGAATCTTTCCTAGAAGGTGCATTTGAAATCCAAAGAAACCCTCAAAGGTTTTCAAGAAAATCAAGCCAACAACGATTATGCCAACTAGACATACACTCATCATTCTCCCAAGTCCTACCAATTAACTTGCCGTATTTACCACTGCCAACCTTTGGCCGGCGATTATACTTTCCAAGAACAACAGGCGGTTAGTTATGCTATAAATCTAGAGAGAAGAGTTTGGCATTAAAAAATGATAAAAAAATTGGTTATTGTGCTCCTAGAAATGTGTTATCCGGAAATAATTTGGAAAATCATATTTTGCTTGGTTGGATGTTGATCCCTTTCAAAAATCCCACCTAGCTTTGCCATCTCTATAATCCTACTCCAATCATACGAATAATTAGGACACGTGGTGTACCACGTTCCCTCTTCCCATTTCTCTTACCAATACGACCCACATTCCATACAGAATAAACACACAGATCACAATTAGACTGCTATAGCAAACAAGGAAATCACTTCGGAAGCGGAAAGAGATGGGGGGTTGAATACAAGACGCACAGAACCTGTCAAATCACTTGCATCTGCACTTCCAAACTGTGTATAGCTCTCCGAGTTAGATATGGCGGAGCCAGAACTTGATCTATTACTAGTATCTTCATCTAATCCGTTGCGAGAACCATGGTTATAGTCAAGAGCAACCCCTCCAACTACTGCATTGTCATTATATTGCTTTCTCTTTAGCACCTTTGGTTCTTTGTTCTTAATAGATATTGTCTTCACTCTTGAAACCCTATAGTCCTCAAATTCATCAGGTTCTGCCCTAGCATGTAGAGGGGTGTAATTTACAAGTGTTCCTTTTGTCCTCCACCTGGACCCACAAGCATTGCACAGAATTGGCTTCTCTGGTGGCCCATTACGCCAAAGAGGAGTGCCTGTAGCACCACTTTATTGTCAGCACTTATGGAGAACAAGATATCAAGCTAAATGAGAAAGATAAAACAAGCATAACAAATATGAACAGCTCATCCGGCACATTGGCGATATTCAATCCTAACCACAATCAACAAATGACAAGAGTCGGGCTTGAAACTATACAATAGTACAAATAGAAGACGTATATACCCCCCACCATTTCATGTTCATTATTACAGTGTTTTGGGCTAACCACTGTGACAAGATTTCAACTACAGAAACTAATTCACAAAGAAGGAAGAAACTAAGAAGTAACTTGGCCATTTCTGAAGTCGCACTAACCATACATTTTATGTGATTGTTGTGTTTGCAACATAAACTGAGTAAGGCGCACAGTGGCAAGAAGTTTCTGCAAATACCATTTTGTTTCTTTATTTTGTCTAAACTAGCATTAGATAGAAAAACTGGCAATGGTATCATCTGACCTCAGAAACCATAATGCAGTTGCAATTTATGTTGATATTACTAGCAGTGCTCTTTGTATAAGCCTAGTGGATTTAAGTCATTTGACATTAGAAACTAACCCTACAAATAAATGTGTTTGACCATTAGCACAGACCAGGAATGAAGGCTCAACTAAGCTCAGAAGATGGGGAGCTTACCAAGCACAATTTGATAGCTAAAAGGAAATAGAAGGCTCTCAGTGGTGAGGCTAACAGAGGATTCACTTCAGACGCACACAAGACTAACTACTTTCAAAGATTGGTCGAAAATACATTTCCTAAAAGATGGAGAATTGATAGGCCAAATGCGTCGTACTGTTTCATTACTTTTCTTTCAGGCAACCAATTTAGAGTAACAAGGTAATACCAAAATTTTTCAGATGAAGCTAATAAACCGACACAAATTGTTGCTAATGCTCTTCAATGGATTCGCTGATTTTTAGCTTAAAGGCAATGGTGTGATTCTCAGCAGAACAGACAGAAGAACTATGATGTTTCAAAAAAATGAAGAAGGCTTTCTTCCTTTCAATGTATAAACTGAGAGCCTAAGACTTGAACCTCTGTCCTTCGATGAATAGGGGGCAAAATTTGAGCTGAAAACAGAATGGACTACCGAATGAGAAAATTAAACTTCCAGACCAAGCTACCATTTCCGAAACAAGCTAATAGACAACCAAAAAAAAAAAAAGGGACAAATTTGGAATTATCAACCACTTCAACTTGCAGCAGATATGCATTGCACAGTCAAACCTCTACTGGGAGTGGAGTTGTTGATCTCCCAGCATATCTAAGATACTTAATTGTTCCAGCTAAAAGCTATGACAAGCAAACTTCCACATCGTGCACTACTTGCTACACTAAATTAACGAAAATCAAAGAAACCAATGGCAGGAGGTCTTGAATGTCCAAAACTAAATTCAACACAATCCTATCCCTCACACAAAATCTATTGAACTGTTTTGCCCCTAATAATTCATAGGAATTTGAAGGTTCATTGATTTGAGACGCGATGGAATCAAAACTTGGGTATTTCAGAAAGTAAATTTCTCTAAAGGAATCAAGAACTCAGGAAAGGACAAACAAAAGAAAATTATGGGTTGACCCAGTGGTGGTATTGATTTCAGAAAAGCCTCCAAGGCAAGGGGATAGCAAAGAGGACCAAATATAGAGTTTGAAATTGCCCAGTCCTCCTAAGACTCCAAGCAAATTTCTCTGTGACATGTGGTGCAATAGAATCAGACTAAAACTTAACAAACAAATTTCGGATTGAGTAAAAAGCTGAAAGAGCTAATAGCAACAACCCAATTCCACATAACATCCTCAGACTCAAACAAGAACCCGTGTTCAAGGATTGAAGGGATTTGCAACTAAATCGTACAATTAGGATACCAATAACAGTTACAAGCACAGCAACATACATAAAAGCACATAATATTTCTTTACTTCTTTGCTCAGGTAATCTCATTTCAGAATCAAACCAGTTAATTGTATTCTCTTCCATCGTTCAAAAAATAAATCTATGCGGAAAAAACCCTTTGTAGTATGTTCAAAGATTCATCAAAAGCAAAGATATGAATAGCAAAAAGAGCCCATTTTTCTGTACATTCAAATGTACAGGAAAACTTTTAAGGAACAAAACTCACTTGTGACACCACAGTGATGGCAAGGTCCATGTTTGCCCATGGTCTATATTTGTCTATTGTTCTTCTTTTGAAAAACAAAATCTCAAAGAAAAGAAAATTGCAGGGGGGAAGCTAATTCCTAGAGAAAAAGTTAGCCCAAAATTGAGCAAATATAGAAAATATGGTTATTTTCTACAACCCTGTAGCGTCTATACTGCTCTGGGTATTGAAAGGAATTTTGCAGGAAATCCAGAGGAAGTTCTGGAGAAAAACCAAAACAAAAAGACAAAAACCCAGAAGAGTTTTGTATCTTAGAGTCTCAGAAAAACCACTGAAAACAGCAACAAAAACTGGACAAGAAACAAAGGGATTCAGATGGGTATTCTCTGCTTGGGCATCTGTACAATCCAATTGGGAAAGGAAAAGACCAGTGGAGGAATCTAATAAATGGTTGGAAAAGGAAGAAGGTGAAATGGGAAGGGGGAGGTTGTGTTTTGTGTATTGTGACCCTCTTTGTTGTATTGTATTGTAAATGAAGTAAAAGTTTCAACTTTTCTTTTGCTTTATTTTGATGTTATTGAAATCTTTCAAAATCCCTTTTTTTTCTCCTTCTCATATGGTATTCATAGGTCTAAACCGACAATGGACATCAGGGTATAAGAATATTACTGTTATATGCTGTTGACTGTAGACTTTTCTGCTAGCATATGTAATTTCCAAGTGAAAAGTAACCCCCAAAAAAATTCGCAAAAAAAAAAATCATGGTCTTGAAAAGCACAAAGTTTTGAAGAAAAAAAAACCTTAGCCATTACCCAGAGGTCAACAACAAAAGAGGAGAAAGAAACCAGGGAAATTTCCTGGACTTTTCATTTTTCGTTCTTTATTTCACTAATTTGGCTATTTAATTTTTTGGGGCGTTTTTACTGAGTGTATGTGAGTAGATGATTTGTCTCGAAAAATATGAAAAACAAAAAAAAAAACAAATTAATGGTACAAAGCCTTATTTTTTTACTACTTGTGATAGAGAAAATTATCTGTATATTCTTGTGATTATATGATGACATGATGTTGCACATTATACTTGTTTATCTATCAGTTGGTATTTGGTAAAGTAAAGTTCTAGAGTCACATGGGGGTGTAGGAACTTAATGTCACAACAACATTCATGATCAAAGATGGATACATTTAAATAAAAATAGACATTTACTTGAGGGGACAAAGGTTACTGTTGGGCATGGGGTGCATAGCACCTGCTGTGCACCATCCGAGCCGTCCGTTGCTCGGATGGACGGTCCAGATTTCACCTCGACACCTTTGCATCCGAACCGTTAGTTGCCGTGCGTGCAAGATGAAATATAAGCCGTCCATCCGAGCAACGGACGGCTCGGATGATGCACATCACCTGCTGTGCAGGGGCATGGGGCTGCACAGCAGCAACCCCAAATCCTACTTGAGGGGTCATGCACTAACCTTGGATTTATAACAAAATTTCTACCATGATGATGGTGCTGTGACCAATGACCAATTTTATCTCCTTCCTTATCCTAAAGCAAGTTCACACTCATTTATGCCAAAAACAAAAAACAAAATGGTATTGCTATAGCCTTATTTTATTTTTTGTTTTTGTTTTTAACGGATGCCTTATTTTAAATTGCTATAGTATCAAAAGTCAAAAAAATAATAATGTTGTTGTACCGATTCAATGCCATTTGGCACAATACAAAATTAAAACCATTCGATTAAATTCATCTCAATTTCAATACAAATCAAAATGGCTTGGAAAGAGAGAGAGACCCCAAGGTAGTTTAAGTGACAATAGGGATGAGTTGCAAATTCAGACATCGCGTGATTTTAAAACTTGTCAATCTCTTGGGGTCAGGCCACAAGAGATAAATCTCTTGTGAACCCCTATTTCTGACGTGAGTCTGCCTTTAACCGGACCAAGAAAGAGAATAATTAAAGCTTGAGTAAACTGGCTCGAACAATCCTTAAACATTGAAGTATTGAACGAGAGAGAGAGAGAGTATGTGTTTGTTCCAAATTGGACGGCTAACAAGCATATTGATAGGTGGATTGGCCGAAAGTCATCGAAGTAACATGACTTTCACTATTTTTTGCTTTTGTTTTGCATCTCTTGTACTTTTTCTCCTATCGAGTCACTCATTGCATCTTGACCATCCATTTTATCAAGAATTTAGACATTTGAATCACATTAGGGCATCCCAACAAACTCCCTAAATTGGCTCTCATCCCTATTTTAGGGAGCCAAACCCCAAAGTTAAGCTCCAAGAGACTCCCTAAACCCCTCCCTAAAATACAAAAATGAATAGTACCTCCCTAAAAAAAACCCCATTTAGGGAGGCACTATTCACTCTCTACCCATTTTTTTATTCTCTCTCTCTTCTTCCTCCTCTTTGCCGGCTGTTTCTCCTTTTTTTTTTTTCTCTCTCTTGTCTCTCTCTTACTTTTCCCCTATTTATTATATTTTATTAAAAATAGGGGAGGGTAATAGGGAGTGTTGATAGAAAAAATGTCAAGTTATAATGGATATATGCACTGTACACTGCCTAATTTACCAACTCATTGTTGGGTTGCTCTTAAAGCCTTATTGGCCCTTCGATAATAGCATGCCCTTTTCTTAAATAATTCCCGATTTCTATTATGATAATAGTTGTAATAGTTGTTAGAGCATTAGGAAAAAGTAAGTGAGAATATAAAAAAGGATTTGGCTCCTCTCCAGTAATGGGAGAGGAGCTGTCCGTCCAGCCCTCTTTTTTCGGGCTCATACCGGGCTCATATTAATGATTGCAATCGTACATTACGTAGATCTCGTTGCATACTTCAACTAAACAAAAATTTGTGTTGATTGGAAACCATGTAATGGTGCACTAGATCGAAATCACTTTTTTCACTTTTTTCAAGATAAATGGTTTTGGATAAAAAAAATCAAATGGTATCCAATCAATGCGATATTTTGCATGATTGAAATGCTCAACGAGATCTACGTAGTGTACGATTCCGATCATTACTGTAGACTCGATACAAGCCCAAAAAAAAAAGAGAGAGAGCTGGACGGGAAACTCTCTCCCATTACTGGAGAGGAACCAGATCCTATAAAAAAAAATTAAAAAAAAGTTTAGATTAGGTGAATAAAATTATGGCGACACGGCACGGATTACTTTCAATATAACGTCACAATCTTTGTGAAAATCATAGGAGTACCAAGGAAGATGATCCTCCCCGGATTATGAAAATGGACTAGACTGTGTAGTTGGCCCATTCACAATTTAGAGCTTGTTGATAACATCAATCAAGTAAAAAATCAGGTTGATCGAGCAGCGGTTGATATAATTTCAGAATCCATTTTTCTTGAAATAACTGGATTAAATTGGTTCCGATTCAGTGTTATAATCTTGTTACGTTCTACTCTAATTTGTCCGAAATCATGTCAAACACTATCTAATCAACTTTTTTTTTGGTGTAAATAATGTTCTGGACAAATTCTAGAATATGGACAAGTTGGATCATCAAATTTGACCCGTAAAGAGCCCACAAACAGACTGACGTCCCATCCATTGACCGGAGATCGAGCTGATTCCTCACACTTATATTTAGAAAAGCGTAGTTTGGTGGGTGCCAAGCAGAATTCATATAAGCTTTGGATCGGGAGCAGAATTCATGATAAGCTCTTCCTTAGCTTTGTTGTTAATTCCTAAATATGTGAACATATACTCCCCTGTTCCATAATAAATGCCCAAAATTATACATTTAGATAATTTTTAATAGTTTATATTAATTTTGGGACGAAAAGAATATAAAGCTACTAAATAGTGGCCTTGTTTCTTATTACTTATAGCTTTAAATAACTCGTACATATGATAGATTTAAATATTTTATAAGACGGAATAAAGTTTAAACTCCTTAGTCAAATAAGTTGCCTACTACGTCCCAAATTTCTTGTTTATTTTTTTTTTATTCCGGACATCTCAAAAAATAAAATAAAAAATACTCATATATTCACATGTATAATGTTTTAAATTTTCAATATGGATCTTAATTGATAAATTTTGATTAATATATCTACTAAACAATATTTTCAAAATCATAGCAAAATTTTATAGATCTTTGATTAGTAAAAAATGACACGTATGCCAAAAATATGTCAAGAAATTTGGGACAAAGGGATTAAAAAATAACCTGGAGTGTTAGTAATTGAATGTCTAGATTAGCCTTAAATAATGATATAGAAGTATAACTGAATTAAATATTTATTTTTTTTGGTAAAACGTACTTTACAACTTCAAATAAGCCAAAAAAATTATTAATAAATTAAATAATTGTACTTTTTTATTTTTTTGTCAAACCTAGTAAAACTAAGGCAAATGTTAATACCAAAAGTGTTTTTGAGTGTGTCAAAACTCTATTGCATAAAATGCTTGTATGTGCAATATACATGCTTGTTATGCATTGGAGTTTTCGCACAATCAAAAATAATTTTGGCATTAAATAAGTGATTTTTAGGAAACAAAGAAGCCATTATTTTTGTCAATTAAGCCTATAAATTGTCATCTCAGTGTCCAAACACATCAACTGTGCATTTTCCGTTTGCATATGGACGGAAATTGATACCGGGTACCCAACTGAATAACTGGTGAATGATTCAGCTGTCTAATTGAAATAAAACAAAGTGTAAGTGTTTATGAGGATTTGGGGTGTAAGTTTAGGGGTCTTTTTAGAAATTTACCCCTTTTTATAGTACTCCTAAGAGCACCTCCAGCCCTAACTTAAACTCAAACCCAAATTCAATATTTGAGTCAAATGCCCCTAAATCTCACTCCAGTCTTTGAACCAAAAACTCATACCAATCTGAGTTTTACTCAAATTTTTACCAAAATCAAGGGTGACTGAACCCTTTACCCAAATTTCCAACGGTTACTTGGCGGTGGTGCTCGTCGCCAGAACTCTACCACGATCATGTACAAGGGTAAAAGTTTGAATCTCATAATTATAAGAGATACGTCTCAAAATCATGTAAATTATCTTCTCCTCTTTTTTGCTTTTCTTTTTTTTTTTGGGAAAATGTGAAAGTAACAATTTTGTAGATAATCTCACCAAATTAGACATAAAATAGGGACCAGTTGGTGAGATCTAAAATTTTCTGCAGCAATGAAAATGAGAAGTCCATTGTAGTAGGTGGTTAGTTGTGTCTAGTAGCCTAATTTTGGCTAATATATTTGCATTCTCTTTTATTTTAAAATCAGCTCTCTCAGTTCTACATAATGAGTGGCCTAGGTGGTTGAATCAACAGATCATGGGTATTGTCTCCTATACTTTGCCTAATTTTACCAATTGCTCAAATAAGGAGAGATATTTGTTGGACTCGGAGTGTCCCATGGATTTATTTTGCTAGTGTCTCAATTCAAAAGTTTTGATTTATTTTGATAATATGGTTCAAATGTCTGGGGCCTGGAATATTTTTTTTAAAATAAAATTTGTTTTTTTGCGATGGGATATCTCGTCGCAAATATTTTTTTTAAATTAAACTTGATTTTTTGCGACGGGATATCCCGTAGCAAATGCTTCATTCCCCGTCGCAACTACTATTTGATTATTTGCTACGGGAAAATGCCATCACAAAAAGATTTTTCCACCCCTACTGCCACGGCCATTCCCGTCGCGGCCCAGTCGCAAATGTCCTTTAGCGACGGGAAATCACTATTTGCGACGGTTTTCTCCCCTCGCAAAAAGTATTATTTCTTGTAGTGACAGTGGCTTTATATGCGGCTACTCTAAAAATAGATTTGCGGATGCGATGTCAAATGTCATAAAGGATTTTATTAGTTGATGGTCCGACAAGATTGATTTTAGAAAAATTATTTGATGATCTTGGGCGACCACACGTGGTGCATACCCCAACACTCTTATTCACCACACATTTCCGTGTTCAGTACTAAGTGTATAGACTCCACGATATGCAAAGTAGATAAGGGAGTTGGGGCTTACTCGAGATTTTGGTGTCCTAAGACCACTAAATAATTACTCGAGATTTGGATGAACGTGATAAAGTGGTGACCTAATTAATCTAGAGTAATGGTACATACATACTCTCACACCCCGGCTCACACCCAGTTTAAATTGCTGACAAGTGTCCTCCCACTTTGGAAGTCAAGAGAGAGAGAGAGAGATGACAGATGTCAACAATCCAAAGTGGGTGTGAGCGGGAATATGTATAGGATGATGTGTATATAGGATTAATGATTAATCTATTTGTATAGTGCCCAAAGATTGATGGATCAGTTCCCTATCACGAAAGTACATGGATCCATTCTTCAATTGGACTTGGAATAGGTCTGCACAAGCCACAAAGTGACTGCCATTTACCAGAAATTAAATGTGGATTTGAGGAGGCTACAATACCCAATAGGCACATTACTACACGAAGAAGAACAAGATACTCCCTTTATCCCGAATTTCTTGTATATTTACGTGTATGCGTGCCAATTTTCAGTTGCTTATATTTTTCAATTTATAATATTTTTCATAATTTTGAAAACTTTGCTTAATAGAACTCATCGAGAATTATCAAACGAGACCCATATGGAATATATATAACATTATACATTTGAAAATATAAACAATTTTTTGAAGAATTGTGAAAAGTACAAGTGGACAAAAAATTTGGGACGGATGGAGTACTATTTGTATTTTTTATTTTTTTTTGAAAATATACTATTTGTACTCGTGTTTCCTTGAAATTATGGGTTTGACTAAACAATGGATATAATTGGGTCAAGATATAGCCCTTTTTTTTTGGTGTAACAGAAGGAGAAGCATCACATAATATATTGAAAGAGAGTAGGAGTAGTAAATTGGAACAGGAATGGAAAGTCACATGGTATACTCTCTCCGTCCCCAAATAAAAGAGAGCATTTAATTTTAGGCTGTCCCCTTAATAAGTGTGTATTTTGAAAAATTTATACAATTACTTCTATTATGTTTTGTACAATTATTTTGCCCTTTTGAATAGTTAATGCGTAAAAATGGAGGTAAAAATTGACGTGAAATATGTGGACCAGGGGTGGGTGGCTGGGTGTTGTGCACCCGGGTGCTATGCACTATGTTGTGCATTCCTCGGCCGTCCGATCATGTTTTGGATGGCCCAGATGCATTCGGCAATTTTAATTTAATTTTGATTTATGTTTGCCGGTAAAAAATCAAAACACATCTGGACCGTCCAAGACATAATTAGACGACCGAGGAGTGCACAACACAATGCATAGCACCCGAGTACACATCACCCACGCCGTTTCGAAATATGTAATGATGATGTTTCTTTAATGAATTAAATTTACAAAGCAATACATTTAAAAATGGACGGAGGGAGTTTGACCCATTCATGTATACAAAATCTTTATGAAGTTAACAATATCTCTGGAAAACAACAAACTCTCAGTACATCCATTCTAGTCAAACGAAGGAGGTGTTCCACTAATTTGGCTTTTTGATTTTTTTTATGTGAGAACTCGAAATACGAGTTGATTTTTTATGTGATGTATTGTGAGGAGATGACCTGTCTCAAAAAATACAATAAGATGGCTTTTGACTTTTTGAGTTAGCGGAATAGGCCTTAAATTAGGCTCAACTCAGATAATAAGCATGATTTCTAACCTCAACCATTTAAGTCAGTAGGACCAAGCAGGTTGCTGAGTCTAGAAAATTAAAAAAATAAGTACATCCATTCAATCAACTAGGGGAACCAATTTTTAATTTCATTAACTCCATAGCCATCATAAATAAAAATATCCAGATTAGTATGAATATTAATCTATTCAATCTTATTATATTATACCGAGTGACGGTGAAATACACCTAGCCGTAAGATTAGTGGGGATGAAATTCTGAATATCCTCCCTAGGAAAAAAATTTAGGGTTTGACAATATATAGTCATTGAAGAGTTCGATTCTTCTAGCCAGCGACTCTTGGATTTACCTTACCTCACTTATAAGCATGCAAAGTGCTAATGGGAAGGGCTGGAAGAATTAGTTCGCGATATGCGCAAGCTGACCCGAAACACCCTGCAGTATATTAAAAAAAAGTATTGGAAGAAGAAGAAAGAATATTTGAATGAAATGTGAATTGCTGTTGAACAAATGGAAATGAATGGAAAACCCCTTCTGGACTTGCACCTAATTTGGCAGTAGGTATACAACAGCACTTGTGGGTGAGGATTTTTTTGAACTTGTTGGAGTTAACAATATCTACTTGAAAGGGTCCACTGGAAGCTGTTAGCTCATGTCCAACACAAGGATATCTTGAGCTCCTAAAATGGGAGCAATTACATGCTTTTGGCCCCTAAAAAGGTAGGAGAAAAAGACTTTCCTTTGCTGCCTCAGCTAAGATGGTATGAAGTAGGCTTGGTTTGGACTTTTGGTTTTTTTTCATGGTTATTGGCAAAGCTTTAACTAATCAATGTCCTTATAGACTAGAAGAATTATTTTTTATTTTTACAAAAAGGGAAAAAGAAGAAAAAAAAACTATCCAAAAACACCCATTTTACATATGCAAGACATTTAAGAGCATCTCCTACCAATTTTCAAACCTTCAAAATAAAGAACGGAAGTGACATCAAGGAGAGATTTTGTAATGTATGCCTGCTTTTTCTCAAAAGTTGTATTTTTTGGAGGGATCATCCTCCTTTTTGTCACATCCAGTCTTCAAATTTGAAGAATCAATTCTCAAAAAATGAGGATGCGTTCCTTCAAAAAGTATAACTTTTTGAGCAAAAGAGGACATAAATTATAAAATCTCTCATTGATATGTCACTTCCGTTCTTCATTTTGAAAGAAATAGCATGGGTTGGAGATGCTAAGAGGGTTGAGTACATCTAGAGCACCACTGCAGTATGTATGTGAGCGTGATGATTTAAATAATTGAATCGATCATAGCATCAAAATAAAAATAAAAATAACGTAAATTCGACCTTATTTCTCTATCCAACTGACCAAGTCAATCAAATCGATAGGGTTATGATATGAGCACAAGCACACGCTTATCAAATGAAAGAAGGCATCCGTTATAAACAAGAGATATAGTGGAGGTCACAATAAGGGGCGGACGCAAGTCTTTTTTTTTTTTATAAACTTGAGCTTTAGTTGTATTTGTATGTATAAAAATAGTTACTCTCATATTTACATATAATTTTTTTTTTTGAAGCCCTAATAGTGACTTTTGTATATTTCCTGTGGCCCCCTATTCTAATAATTGTATTTATGCTTAAATATTCAAGATTCGGAACCCTAGATGAACTCGAAGTCCCAACACCTGGTTAGAACCTTTGATTGTGTATAGGTTGGCAGAAGGTCATAAACTTGACCATCAATAATTCCATGGGTTTCATATCAAGCACAGTACCCACCCCCACCAAACCAAACAAACCAATTTTCAAGAATTGTTCAAGGTTTTTGTATATTTTCTCACAAATATTACATACATTAATTAAAGGGATCTGCATCCTCTCCGTTCCATTCAGTATGGTAGTGACACTTAAACTATTTTAGAATGAACGTCCAAGAACATCTTGAACAATTTAACGAAAAAAATACTCGGAAAGGTTTGATCCGAGCAGTTTTCCATACAAACCGTAGATATATATTTTATGAAGAAATGCTCGGATGAAGCCCTTCCGGGTAATTTTTTTTTTTACAATCCCCGCGTAGACCCTTAAAAATACGTTCTAAACACATTAAACGGTTTGGATCGTCAAAATTTGATCCGGAAATGGGAGTCTCACACTTTAACAAAGTGTGGGATCCCACATAGGAAGGTAGGTGTATATATATAAGATTAATATTATACGGTCCGGTTCGGTTCGGTTCGGTTCTAATTGTGGTTCTTAAATGGAGAACCAGTAACCAAACCATAATTATCGGTTCTTAGTTTTGTAGAACTATAACCAAACCAATGAACTGTAGAACCTAACCAAATAGACCGATTCAGCCCGAATCGGATCACTTTGACGATTATATTGATTTTCTTGTGCAGCCCTAAGATGAATTTCCAACACCTGGTTAGAGCCTTTGATTGTGTATAGGTTGGCAGAAGGTCATAAACTTGACCATCAATAATTCCATGGGTTTCACATCAAGCACAGTAACCACCCCCACCAAACCAAACAAACCAATTTTCAAGAATTGTTCAAGGTTTCTGTATATTTTTCTCACAAATATTACATACATTAATTAAAGGGATCTGCATCCTCTCCGTTCCATTCAGTATGGTAGTGACACTTAAACTATTTTAGAATGAACGTCCAAGAACATCGATCCTGACTTCATATATTAAACTAAACTATGTAGTTTTGATCATTTAATTAAACTTATTAATTATTTCTAAGGTTTAACAAAAGGAAGTAAATGCAAAAATAGAATTAAAACACATGACTAATTCTACTTATACAAGCATAAAACAATTAACTATAGTAACAAAAAAATAACATTCCTTTTAGAAGTTAAATTGATCTAATAAACCAAATTAGAAAGTTTTTCAGCAATTAGTGTTGTTTGTTTCAAACATCTATGCTAATAATCGAATCACAAAATTCCAGCTTTTCACTAGGATAAAAAATCTCGAAATTTTCCGCTTCGATATTTCGAGTGATTGTTCTACCTACAAAAAATAAATCATTATGAGGAACTGAAAACAACAAATAATATAGTACTTTTTTTTTCACAAAAAAAAAACTCACCATGACTTAGTAAAAATGATGGGAATGTTTAGACAAAACCTAATTGCACACAAATTCCCTTGATATTCAATTAATAAAATTAATAAATTACTATAAATTAGATGATCAAAACGACGTAGTTTTATTTAATTTAAAAAGTCAAGATGATTTTGGCCGTTCATTCTAAACTAGGTGAGATTTCAATGGAATTGAAATTTCCATTCCATGAGTGGAACGGAAAGGATGCGGATCCAAATTAAAGAACCACATATATATACTACTACTATAATTTTAGGAAAGTCAAAGATAATTTCTTGAGAGAGGAGGTCTTTTTTTTTTTTGTAAAAACCACATATATTATAAAGAGAAATTGATAATCTAAAAAGTACCAGGAGGAAATGCCACAACAGCAATTATAGAAAAATATTTTAAACATTTAACTAGGGAAAAAAAACAAGTAATTTCCTTATGCATACCATTTCCTTCCTCTCATTGTGAAGGAGAGGGATGCAGCCAGAGGAGGCCAGAAGATGCCACCCACCTCAGCTAACCAATGTCCCAGTTGACAGGGTTTTGTTGCTTCATATGGCTCATCCAGCCCAACCACCCATGAGCACGGCCACTAGAAAACTAATCTTATTCAATAGAAAATAATGGCAGACAAGTTTGTGTGTGTACAGTCAACGTTAAGATGTCAACTACATAATTAATTAAGGTGTCTACTCTCAAGGGATTAGTCGAAGCTAAGGGGTTTTTTCTTCTAACTAATTTCCAGGTTCGATTCTCACCGTCAACAAAAAAAAAAAAAAACTCTTGGGCCACTCTACATGCGTAAGTTGGTCCGGGGCTGGGTTACTAAAAAAATACTACGCATTTAAGGTCTCAATGGTATTGTGAGCTAAAATCCTTTCTTTCGCTTATAATTGGCAAGAGGAGTTGAGGAATGGAAGTAAACTCGAATTCGAACATCACGTCGTATAAATTAAGTAACCAATCAATTGTTATGGTACTGTATCCAGAGAATTGGATTCGTTTTTTCGCCTTTTTCTTTTTGAGTGTTTTTCTTCAGGCGAATGTTCCAACAGTTTCCAACAGAATAAATGACGCCAATTAAGTAGCCAAATAAATTTAAATATGAATATATGACTTCGTGAGATATACTCCATAATGTACATGTATCTATCAAACGAGTTTCAAAGAAAGTTAGCAACAAATCTCCACAAATTCACAAAAAGTATAGTCATAGACTCATAATAATACATGGAAAATCAACAAAAGTTCAAGTTTAAAGTTGAACCACTTGGGTTTTTTTGGGGTGGGTAGATGAGAAGAAAGGGAAAGAAACCCAAATTTGGCTTTTATGGCCCCAAGTTCAAGTGAACATTGGTAGTCCTAAAAGATGTGCTTTAAATATATAGTAGTTTTTTGTACTTGTCATGGGCTCTCAATCACTTTGCTTTTGATGAAAGAGTAGTTGTCTAGACAAAGCAAAAGGAATGGAGAAGGCTAAGATTGTGTTTCCTAGGGAAAATATGGCCCCTAACAAAAGAACCAACTACAATTTAGTCTTTAACTAACAATTAAGTCATTGTTCACCACCGAATTATATTCCACAAAACTGACTTATTATCAAAATTGGCTTATTGTGCTTTACGAGACAAGTCATTCTCTCACAATACATCAACCTAATTCCACTCAATAAGCCAGTTTGTGAACTACGTAAATCTTTAGGTGGTACCCTCCATCTTCGAGCCATTGTGTACCGTAGCAAAGTTATGAGGCTATGTGGGTTAAGTTACTAATAATCGTTAATTTTACCATATGCAAAGTAAGCCCCGACTTTGTTTTGAGATTATTTGATTTGTGATGAACAATTATTGTTTAAGCTTTATAAAGATGAGTAAATTTTCTTGAAAAATTGAGTTCCAAAACCACACTTGCCCACAGCCAAAAAAAATAAAAAATACAATGGTTAATGCAGAATAAATTCCCGAAAAAAGGCGAATAGTGATTAAACTCATAATTATTCTAACAATACCTAACTTTTACTGGTTTAAAAAAAAAAAGTGATTTGCACTTCTGAGTACTATCAAAATGATCAAAAGACAACAGTAAGCTACCCATCCATTAGACCTCAAAGGCCGGTGAGTCTGAGTCAGATGATAGAGCCACATAAACTAAACTTAAGAAAATATGATATGAGATTGAAAAAGAGATGCCCAAACACATCCAAAAAAAATATGGTAAAGAAGGGTGGCAAATCCCTTAAAAAGGGAAAAAAAAAAAAAGGAACTTGATATGATAATATAGACATCACTCTCATAAAGGAACTCATGGTCGGGTAGTCAAGACCTGTGACTTAGGGATTTGCTCTTCTCTAAAATCTCAAGTTCGAACCTGTCGGATGTGTTTTGGTTTAGGTCTTGATTTTTGGGTAATGATTCGAGTGAGAAATGAGGGTAATGACAAAAAATAGGGGGATAATAATTGAAGAGAGATAGAGAGATAAATGAGAATAATATTTGAAAATATGAGTAATAATTGGAGGGAAATGTCAATAATAATTGAGAAAACCGGTCTCAAAACCCAAAACGAGCAAGGTCACTTATTTGGAGTCGGTCCATACAGAACTTTGCTCGGGTTTTAATTGGACTCCCGGCAAGTGAGCAGTGAGATTTGGCCTCCAAGATTAGTCGAGGTGCGGGAAAACTAGCCCGGACACTTGAGTTATCTATATATATATATATATGTATATATAAACATCACTTTCATCTAGTAGCAAACTAGCAATGCAATTTCTCTGAACATACTTTGAGGGTGTTTGGCCGCCTCCTTATTGCATTTTCTCCTTCTCCTTTTCTCCTTTTGGGTGTTTGGGGGAGAACACTCAAAACACATTCTCAGAAAACTCATTTTCAATTTTGAACAATCTAGGTGAGAAATTGGAAAGAGGTTGGAGGCTACTTTTCCATTTCTACTTCTCATTCTTATGTGCAAAATGCATTCTGCACATTTCTCCCAAACACTCCTCTCAAATTCAAAACACATTCTTATCATAATTCAAAAAATCAAAAAGTTAAAAAATTAAAAATGAAAAGCTGAAAAGTAGGCTCCCAAACACCCCCTTGTCGGGTACACTTCATTAAAAAGTTCAAATTGCAGATGAAACAGTGAAGGGTAAATGACGCTGACTATGGGGGTGTTTTGTTGACGATTTTCAGAAATGGTACGAAGGTGGGTTCAAAAAAGGTTAGAAGAAAATATTAAAGAAAATGTTAACCTCAACCCAAAGGGTAGAGGATAATAAGTAGAAAGTGCATCGATATCAGAGAAAGTGTATTAATATCTGTGAAAATATATTGATACCCGTGAAATGTACATTGCTATCTGTTTTGTTGACGATTTTCAGAAATGGTACTATAAGGTGGGTTCAAAAAAGGTTAGAAGAAAATATTAAGGAAAATGCTAACCTCAACCCAAAGGATGGAAGATAATAAATAGAAAGTGCATAGATCCAAAAAAGTGTGTTAATATTCATGAAGGTATATTGATACCCGTGAAATGTGCATTGGTAACCAGGGCTTGTAACCTAGCGGTTATCTCCTAGTTCTCCCACAAGGGAGACCAGGGTTCGGGCCTCGACAGAGACGTTTGAGGTTTAGGGTTATGGATAGCCAGTAGACTCCCCTCAAGACTAACTCACTAACTCCCCCGCTAACCTCCCACTGATGTATATCGAATGACAAAAAAAAAAGTGCATTGATATCCGAACTAGTTTGTCGTTATATACATATTATCCTCCACCTATTGGGTGGAAGTTAGCAAGACCCAAATATTAGTACCATAATGTATCTTTAGGTCAAAACGGAGAGTACATCCATCGAAAGCAATCCTCAAAAAAAGTGCATTGATATCCGAACTAGTTTGTCGTTATATACATATTATCCTCCACCTATTGGGTGAAGGTTAGCAAGACCCAAATATTAGTACCAGAAAGTATCTTTAGGTCAAAACAGAGAGTACATCCATCGAAAGCAATCCTAAAAAAAAGTACATTGATATCCGAACTAGTTTGTCGTTATATACATATTATCTTCCACCTATTGGATGGAGGTTAGCAAGACCCAAATATTAGTACCAGAAAGTATCTTTAGGTCAAAACGGAGAGTACATCCATCGAAAGCAATCCTCAAAGTTTAGAGTACTTTGTTCTCTAAAAAAATTTCAACGCAGAAATACAGAAATTAAAACAAGCTGAAAATCTGGAAAGAGTAGAGCCAAAATCTCATCCAAAAATATGTTTTACCAAAGTAGCTAGAGATGTTCGTTCAGGTTCCTCTCCTCTCGCGTCTATCTTTTGCCATAGACATCCATGAAATGATCGAGTTAACGGGCTTACGTTTTTCACCTGCATTACATAAATATCTCCTTAAGAATAACGTGTAAATACTAATATGAGAAACCTATGTCTATCACACCATATTTTGTGACATAGGGCGTACCACATTCCCGTTCTTTTCTCTAATTCCAGAACGATCTCCGTTCCAAGTAGCATAGGTACTTAAAGTTACTATCTCATGACGAGAGAGGTAGGAAATGGAAGAAGAGACCGGCAATACAAAATCTGAATACAGTAGAGTATTCTGTCAAAGCTTATTTAGGACTAGAGTGTTCTACCCAGAAAAGTCCTTCGAAGAATCCACATCCACAAGCATAATCAATTTACGAACTTACCAATGAAATACTGGCGCTAAGATCAACTTAATGATCTCATCATTTGAAATACTTATGCAGAGTGTCGGTAACAGCATAGTCAAATCAACAGCATAGTCAAATCAATCAGGAGAATAGGTAAGTATTCCTTACTATGTTTGCATTTGATGGGGTCTATGCATTGGACTTTTTCCCCCATATCATTCAAACAAATCATATTCATTTCCACCCCCATGCCTTTGGTTTTGTCAAATATGCCGCGGGCAGAACTAGTTTTAATAGTTCCAAACATATGAACACACTACACCGACACCGATACGACGATATGTAAATTTTAACAAATTGGAGGACACGGCACGTTGGAGGACACGTTCAACAAAGATTTTTTATTCTATTAAATGGCTAAAAAAATTCAAATACAAAGCTCTAATTGTGAATATGTTGCACCAATTATACCATAAATCATATTTAGCACTAAATCATTACAAAATTGTTCCAACAAAAAAATTTTCATCACTTGGGCATATAGGTAATCAATAAAACATCTATCATAACAAAAAAAAAAAAAAAAGAAGAGAGAGAGAGAGAGAGAGACTTCCCTTTAATTAGAGTCTACTATTTTTCTAGTTTTTAATATACGTAATAAATTTTATAAAAAATGCATCAAGGGCATACCACTCGTACACGAGAAACATAAAGAAAAGACAAAACAAGGAAGGATCTATACCCCACTCTACACTTCAAAAACATCTACACTTTTTTTAATTCAAAAATATTAAGCATGTCAAAGCTTGATCCACTGTAGAGTTGCACTCCCTCGACTCCCAAATAAACAAAGTAGAAAGAAAAAGACTCTTAATTTGAACAATGGCCTATCATCCCTATCAAAATATCTTCAATTCTGCTCTCTCCAGTCACATCAATGACAGCGGGATCCACTCAAGTTTGGTACTGACCCTTCGTCTAGAAAAAGTTCCATCACCGTCACCGGGAAAACCCACGACAAACTTCATGAAAAGAGGACCGCATTCCAAAAGATCCTTGCCGACCGGACAAATGAACAAATGCACTACTGACCCTTCGTCTCTCAAGAATATGCAACAGCAATTTACAGTAACCATCCTAGGTCGTATGAAATTATATATAGTGAGAATCTTATCATTGGCTGCACACCAAGCAAAAGAGAAACCGTGGTTGGGTCACGAGTGCCCCAAATGGCTCTCCAGGGGTGGAGTTTGCTTCTCCAATCAAGTTCGGTAATGATTTTTTACTCGAAAAGTCCCATTTGCTGTCGAGATCCATCTCAAATAATCATCCCCTCTCCCAAGTCCCTCATAGAATATAGTTTTCCCAAGAGTTCCAACAACTCCTCCAGCTCCCTATCATATACCTTCTGCGAAGCATAAAATACTGTCGGACCCTCTCCCCATCCATCCTGACATAGTCTGCCACCACCGCACCCCCATCTGCCACAAACTATAGAAGGGTAAACATCTTTGAACCTATTATATCTCCACCAAATATGCTCCCAAGACTTCACCCTCTACCCTGCCCCGACATTCATATTTGTATGTCTAGAAAACCAACTCACCCCAACCTCCCTAATTCCTTTTTAAAGACCCACCACATGTGGCAATCGTTTTTCGAACACTCACCCCTACCTTCCTCATGCCTAGCACGCGCCACTTTCCTCCACCATCCCCTTCACAAGCAAATCTTAATAACCACTTCCCCAATAAAATTTAGCTGAAAATAGATAGCCTCCTCACTCCTATCCCCTTATCGAACCAATGTACAAACAGTATTCGAATCCATAAGATGGTATTGAAGTCCTCCACCAAACCACCCCAAAGGTAATCTCTTTGCACCTTCTCTAACCTGTTGGTCACTGAAATAGGTATAGTTAAGACTGACATGAAGTGCGTAGGGAAGCTCAACAAATTGCCTTTGATAAGGGTCATCCTTCCTCCTTTTGACAAATACTGCCTCTTCCAACCCACAAGCCTTTTCTAAAATCTCTCAACCACCAAATCCCAAACCGCTTTAGACTTGAATATGGCACTCAAAGGAAGGCCCAAATAGGACGAGGGAAGAGATCCAACCTTGCAGCCCAAGACCCCAGCCAACAAGTGCACAACTGCACATCATCAACCTTGCCAACAGGAATGATTTCAGACTTCCCACACTCACCTTGAGACCGGAACACTGCCTCAAAACATATCAAAATCCCTTTAATATAAGTTATATAACCCAATTGAGAGGCATTTGCACCACAGAAAATAATTGTATCAGCAGCATACAAAGAATGAGAAACTACCACATCTGCTCCATCCACACTACCTACCCTAAAACCCTCCCGACTTATTTTGTGAGTGTCTGGAGCATTTTTTAGAGTGTCCCTGGAGTGTCCTTGAAAAAAATAGGACACTCCAGATTTGAGTGTCGGACACGTATTCAGAGAGTGATGGTGTCTGATAAGTGTCCGACACCGGCACATGACCTTCAATGAAGTATCAATCCTACATAGACCCCATCTCATGTTTATGTGTTTATTTTGAATATCTAACTCGCCTCATTGCTACTGCATTTTCTCAAAATTCCACACTACTTCAAAAACTATTACCTTCCTTGCTAAGAAATCTGAATTAGTATCACTACATAATAACTGATTTTGTGATATCATATATCCTTGGCTTCTTCCATATGTTGTACAACTTGTACTACCATTATATTACTTTCCCAAACACCCACATCCATTTACCCAGGTAACAAAAATATAATACGTCTACATCCAAAGTGAAGGTGGTTGTACAAGCATAGGCAGGTCACAAACCTATGGTTATTTTCAGAAGCCAAAAAGAAACATTTGTTGTATGTGTTTGGTTTTCTTATTCTTATTTTCGCTAATGGGTATAGTTGTTCATATAGTCGAGCCTTCCTATTGGTTTGCAACTTACAAAAATTTCCAGATCAGAAACCTTTTACATCTTTATCTTTAAGTTCCATTGCATCTAGTCAATCCAACGAAGGATACGTCAAACCCTGGTCAATCTTCCTTTTTGCACCATTAATTTAGCACCAAAATTCCCTACCCTGTTTCACAAATCTCTCTGTTTGTGAGTGTGTTTTCCATTTACAGCCACTTTTGGATTCTACTGGCGCAATCCTACAGGTATTTGCATGAATCAAACAATATGATCACAGACTTCAGTTCTGATTTGTTCATCTCTCCTATAGCCTATGTTATTTTTCACTTTGATACTTATCTTTTGATTCTTTTTTCTTTTTGTTCACTCTATTCTTCTTGTTTAAAATCAGAGATGCACCAGAGAATAGTCGCAGAGAGTTCAACTTTCTTATTAGTATCAAGATTACCAAAGAACTGAACCAACATAACATTTACGGGATTGGGAAATCATGGTCCTTTTGTAACTAACTCTCTGTTGGCATTTACGCCATAGGACGTTATCAGGCAAACCCACCGTGTTGAATAGAACATAAATAGGGAGTTTCACTTTCACATATTATCCTTCAATTTATTAGGCCATAATTTCAACTATCCATTACCCACCAGGGCTAGACTGTTAGAAAAAATAAAAATAAATCTCAAATTAAAGTTCAAATAACAGAAGCTATAATCCCACCACACTTGACAAATGCAGCTACCTAACTGATAAGTCTTAATGTAGTTGGTAATTGGAGTTGAATCTGTATAAATGCAACTAAGTTAAAAGACATTTAAAAAAACTTGAAGAAGCCTACCCCTTTCTAACATAAACTAGAATCTATCTTGTTGTATGCAGTACTTCTGCTTTGACCATATCAATTCTAACGGTCTTCAGTTTTGAAACATATACGAAGTGGGTATTTCTCAATCCTCAGACAGAATAACAATTAGTCCATATACCAAAACCTATTTCCCAAAGTAGATTACAGAGAAAGGATCTAACAATCTGCAATTATATGTGCTTCATAATGCAAAAAAGATCTCAGATTACCAGAAAAAAAACGATCACGTTGATTTATTGCACCAAGTAAATATTGCCAGGAAAATAAAAAATTAGGTCGGTTCTCTATCCCTAGCACTGCTAAACTACTATGAAATTTCAAAAGTATCCCAAAAGAAGGCTCACAAAAGCAAATGGAAAGGGGATAGAGTATGATCTACTAGTATAAACTCCAAACCTGTTGCTGTCAATGCCATGTCGAATCACCTCACTTCGGCCTGGGTAGTGGAAGTGGGTGCTTTTTCTTGGACATCTTGGTTTGCATCTGAGTTTTTAACAGCTGCAAGTCTCTCAGCTTCAGCTTTCTCAAGTAAAGCCTGTGATTGCATTGTTTTCACCATCTCCCTCATTGCCTTTTCCTCTCCTTCAAGCTGCATTTTCATTACAATCTCAGCCTCCTTGTCAAGGGGCTTGAAATACTCATCAATAGCTGTCTCCTGTGAACAAGCATAGAATTAATCAAACAACCGTAGGTCTAGACTCAGCTATATCGAAGCTTCCCCCAACACTTTCTCCGTCATGCAAAGTAATGCCAAAAAAAAAGTAAGTTAATCCAAAATTTTCAAGATATCATTTTCTTCTGGGGTAAGTTAATCCATTGAAAATATTACAAGGGCAATAGAATCATGATGAAACTAACAACTTTTTTAGTCATATGGTTCACCTCCAACATTAACAATGAACACTAATATGGAGAAATTAGAAGAAAAGAACAACTAACCGTCTCTTCTAACTTCTCATTTAAAGCTTGCATCTCCTCAACCATCTGGCGAACCTGTGATAAAATCATCTGTTCAGGCATTTTTCTTAGGGCTACCTTCCTTTCTTCTGCCTGGAACAACAACAGGGAAAATATTAATCTGAAGTTCCTAGAGAATAGAAACAGAAAACAAGAGGGGGATAAGAAAATAAACAAGAGTTTTGGGAAAGCAAAAATGAAACTCTTAGATAAATGCTAACAGCAAAAACGTGTACAAAAAACTTGTATGGCACCAATAAATCAAACCCCTCATTTGAATGCTATAATTTCACGTTATGGAACAAACCATTGACATTTTAATAATAGAGATGGAAAGGTCATACATACATAACTGAGCACAAACGAGTAGTTTACTCTCTAATTCACAAAAAATTTATTACTTCCAGGCCTTGGCATAAAATACAAGAATCAGCATATATACATATTTACCCCCGTGATACCCGTTGTGAAAAAAACCTTTGGAGTATGTAAATTGATCTTTTGGCGAGCGTTTTAGCGAGTGACACAGTGTGGTGCTCATTGGAATTACAAGATCTTCAGCAACTCATTTGCTCCAATTCCCCCCAGTGCAAAACTTTTGAACCACACACGTCACTAAATATATAGGCACAAGCTGACTATATCTTTTCATCTTTTTTTAGCATAACCAATGAGTTTATATGGTTGTCATCTCAAAGTATGAGGTCCTTTTACTCAAACAGTAAAGTCCGCTGATCGGAGCTGAACACTACCTGGATATCTCTTGGATGGAGTCATGGAGGACATAGGTTATGCCTTATTCTCAAATGTTTATAATTTTTGGGTCTTAATTCTTATGCAAGGTTTTGTGTATCCTCTTTTAGGTTAATCACAAACCAAGAAGCCCTAGCAGAGTTTCTTGACCTTTCTTAGGGTTTCACAACTGTTACCAAGGACTTTGAGCAAGAATCCCTTCCTCACGTAATCTACGCAGTTGCTTTGAACGACCAGATATTCACTTCCTGATCAATACAAGCTTCTCTCACACCAAAGACAACAACCTTGACAAATGTAATTGACACAACCATCCCTTGGCTGTTTGGGAACAGAGCCACACAATACGAAGCTCAAGGCAAGGAGATTTGTGGCTTTCTATTGAGCAGAAGAGGTTGATTGGCTCAAGGGAATAGATAAAGCACAAGGAGTGTTATTGAAGGATTTCTAAGTTAGGTGAATCTGCTAAAAGAATGTAATTTTCCACGTCCCAAGTCTAAAGTCTTGTAACATCTTGATTCAATAGTGACCTTGATGGTTAGTGCGCCCATGATTCTTATCTCGGGAAAGTGTTTTCTCATTGAGTCTTCACGTACAATCCTCAAGACTTGTCTCTTTACATAGTTGTAGATTGTCTGTTTTCGTCACTATTGGATTCAGAATAGGAGTAGTTTAATTGATTGGTAAACCGTAAACGTAATATTAGTGAATGAATAGGGGGTCGACCCATTCAACCACCCTCATGCGTAACCAATCAGGACCATCATCAACTCCACTTTTTTCATAACAAAATAAGCTCAATGGGTAGAGTAGTAAGACCTTTACCAAGTACTCTTATTAGCATGAGCTACCAATACTTGGAAGCTAGATAGAATTGCTTTCAGCTATATTACCACCAACTGTAATTCCTCTTCAAAATCGTTCACTACTAATGTTGATCCTCACAATCACAAGCAGTACTAGGTCTCATCAAATCCTTCCAGCAATGACAACACTACCCAAGTCAGTTCTAGATTTTGAATCGAACTCAAAAAATTCAATTTGGATAAAAAAAAATAAAAATGCTCCCAACTTTTACTTTTGCCTCAAGAGTAAAATCCAATTGAAAATGCAACCACAGATATAGAAATGAAGACGGAAAAGTTTAGAAAGTAATGAAATTGACGAAGGAAGGGGGATGGAAACCTGTTGGAGACGCTTTTGAAGCTGCAATCGGTAAGATCTGATTCGACGCTCCTCGTACCCAGATAAAACCCTAACGTAAAACATTGCTTTCCTCCCAAACTCCAATAGCTTGTTCATCTCTCTGACTCACCCCAAAAATGATATCCTATTTAACGATCGACGAAATCGATACGATTAGCAGAAATTAAACCGAAAACGTATGTGGAATTGGTTTGCAACAGCAGGGATGATTCAGTTCATCTTCAACAGTGTTCTTCAAGGCTCAAGCATACTCAAATTCAATTCACCTGCAAATCCACTTCTGTGTGTGTACTCGCCGCTGTCCGATACATCGAAATGATTCCTGGGGTGTGCAAAAGAATCGCCAACTCAACTCGTAAATCACGTGTGCAAGTGATGGCTAGCTCATGAGTTAGAGCTTTTGAATGCCCCACATTATATTTTGGGATCGAGTCTTATTATCCCTCCTCATGTAATAAATTAGGAATGATGAATGACAAAAAGAAAAACTCGTGAATCACCGGACCATAAGCGGGTTGAGTTGGGTGGATGAAGCAAAAAATTTAGCAGGTCGGTTTAGGTGCGTGTAAAATTTCCCTGAAATATTTTTGACGGCCCAAATTAACCTGTCATATTTATAAATATAAAATACAGTAATACTTAACTAATAGAATACCATTTTATCAATTTTAAGGTGTACCCTACCACACTTTATTAACCTCGCCTATGTTTTTTTTGGGATTTTATACTGCTACTATTCGAATGAACTATTAGAGCATCTCCAGTCTTGTTCATTTAAAGATTCAAATTTAAAATTTGGGTAAAGTTCTCAAAAATTCATCTCCAATGGGTGACTCAAATCCTTTCTCATTTTGGGTTTACCCATTTCTTTTCCCAAATTGGAGACAACTCAAAACCCTTCCTCATTTTCTAACGGCTATTTTGTGAGAGAAAGATAGGGGGAGGAGACCTTTTCCTTTTCTTTCCTTTCGATTTTTCCGGAGAAAGCCCTCTCTCAGTTTGCGTTTGCCGAAGAAAAGCCTCGTCTCAGTTCGAGTTCGCCGGAGAAATGGCATTTTTGGTCCTGTTTGACTTTGCCAAAAAACCGAAGTCGTCGAAAAACGATTTTCAATCGAAGGGACGGCTTCTTCTTGACTAGATGACGCCGGTGGTGTGGTCCTGACGGAGAGAGGTCGGAAGTCGACGGGCATTCGAGTTGCAGCTATTGTGTGGGAGGAAAGCGAGAGCCACTCTCAACGTGGGTACCACGCACAGTGAAATGGGTAACAAAAAATGATTAAGGATTGGAGAAGATGATACCCAATTTGAGAATTTGCTTAAATTTTGACTCAATTTAGGGTTTAAAAAAAAAAAGGGATAAATGTTGAAGATGCTCTTATGTGGTCTATGTTGGCTATTACTGATTTTGCACTATTGATTTCATTATTTAGTTTGATAGTGAAGTTTTTTTTTCTTCAATCTGCTGAGTGGAAAACCGCAAAAAAAAAAATCAACTTACTCTTTGGTTTTAAAATGATGGAGAGTTGGCGGCGGGTTAAAAAATTGTCAACCCGCCAAGTACGGATTGGTTGAAAAATACACTCTAAACTCGCCCAAACCGACCCATGCACACTCCTAGTGGTTAAGTATTCTTTTGATCGACACACGTCGATTAATCTAAGACTGAAGGTAATGACCATGCAAACTTTCAGTCATTCCAAAGTTTGGAATATTTAGCCTTCGTGAAATTTGAAATTTGCAACCTAATTGGACAAGCCTTTTGACTACTTTCTCATACTCATTTGGCCAAACTCCTCGGGGGTTAGTGATGGATAAGTACTACAGCACTATTGATCTTCAAAAATAACTTCAAGCTTTTGAATTGGTTACGCGGTGAATCTCTAATCATGATTCGATCGTGATTAGCTTGAGTTTCTTAGTATGATAAATCAAATGGCTCGAGACTAATAAATCTCTTTTTGTTTTCGTAACAATCAATTTTGAATGAGCTTTTATCACTGTTCAATTTTTTGTAAAAATAATGTTATCTACTACACGTATACAAAAATAGAGTTTGAATAAACCAAAAAATTGAAAAATTTCTTTGGCAAATAAACCAAAAACTGATTTTTTAGTTTATTCGTTTTGTCTTTATTCAATTTTTTTTTGCATTTATTAGTTTTGCATCTATTTTTTGTGATTTATTGGTTCATCTCGACGAAACGAATCTAACAAGTATGAAATTATAGTGAAAATTAATTATTTTTTGAATAAAGCCAAAATTAAACAAATAAACCATGTATTTTCGGCTTTATTCAAAAAAAATTTAGTTTTGACTATAATTTTATACTCTTTAGATTCGTCTAGTCGAGAGGAATCAATAAACCACAAAGAATTGATCCAAAACTAACATTTGTGAAAAAAAATTGAATAAAGACAAAACGAAGAAACCAAAAAACACGTTTATGTTTATTTGCCAAATCACCCCTCGCCATCAGGAATCAAAGCTTTGGTCCGAAATAAATTCTTGCAATGTGGTTGGTTAGTCCGTCTCCCGAGGAAGAGATCTGGAGTATTAGAGTTCGAATCTTCGGGGAGATCAAGCAAAGTTCAAATCTTCGGAGAGGAGGTGCTCGACTCCCGTTACATGCACATCGAAACACATAATATGTTTGCATAAGTATGACACCAAATATGTATCATTAGTCATGAGCAACACAACAGCCCACTCTCAGCCTACAAATTGCAACTTTTAACACCACTCTCATTTCTCAGTTGTGAAAGGAACGGAACCCACACAAAAAAAAACCAAGAATATAGACAACATAAAAGATCCATTCAATCCATAGTTAGACAAGATTTCCCAGCTGCTTGATCAGCTTCAATTTCTTCTCTTCTTCTTCTTCTCTTGCTTCTCAGAGTTCTTCAGCTGCACAACAAAAAACCCGATCAGTATCGAGAATATCACAAGGTATATAGAAACAAATGGTGAACCCGTAATGATTGTCATCTTGCCAGCTATTCGAATCAATAGTAGCCAGGCATGACTCACCATGATTATAAGGATCCGGACGAAAACAGCGGCGAAATCAGTGAAAAGGGTTAGAGCATGCTTCACATAGTCCAGATCCCCGAAGTGTGCCTTCTCAATTATATCTTGGGTATCCACGACAATGTAGCCTACAAACACCAGAAGCCCGAAGTACAACTGCAACAAAACGACCAAAGAAAAAACCATTGAAGCAAAACAAGTACAAGGCCATCACCCATTCTCGAAAATTCTAGACTACCATAACAAAGGAAACTTGTTAATGAGCGAAAACTACTAATATACCTCAAACTCGAAGAGAGTGGCAGAACCTCCAAACAAAGATGATGCCAAGTGCAACCAGAACAGGATGGAGAGACCAGATGAAAGAAGACCACCGAGGTAAAGGTATTCCCTGCGCTTTGCCAACATGGCTGCCATCGAGAAACAACCAAAAGCCACAGCACATCCCACGAAAGCACTGACCAGAATGCTGCAACCAAAAACTCAGCGTTAAAACAGTGATTGAACAATGGCACACGTCAGTGATTGAAAACTCGGCACAATTGCTGACAGTTGCAATATGGAAAAAAGGTGCGACTTTGACAACCCAGCCATCCAAAATGACAAGATATGATCCCAGAGGCCCCAGAGCACATAAACCAATTAACTTGTAAAACCCAAAATCAATCTCAAGAAGCTAAAGCACCCAAATCACTCGTCAATTCACAGAGGCCAAGTAGAGGAGAATCCAAGGTCTACATGGGTGTTTTAACTTTCCCATCAAAACTCATGTCCTGCTCATGATGTTGAGCATCTCCACTCCTTACCCAAATCCTACATCACGTTCAAATTTGAGTAAAAAAAAAACCAAAAACCTCAATCCACTCCTTCACCAAATTTGATATTACTCAAATTTTTCACCAAATTTGGTGAGAACCAAATCCAACATGAAATTTTGAATGTCATTTTCTCCCCCTCAAATTTACAACAATGCCATTAATGAGGCTTTTACTCAAATTAATGCCTAGATTTGCTTTAGCCCATTGGAGTGCTCCATACCAAATCAAGTTTTTACTCAAAATTTGGGTAAAAATCTGGGCAAGGGGTGAAGATGCTGTTTAAAATGCCAAAAAACCAAAACCAAAATACCAACAATTTACCAAGACAAACCAATAGAAACAACCTTCATACAGATTAAAGAAGTAAAAAGGGATTGAAGAAACACTTGCCTTGGATCAATTTCAATAGCCAATTCAATCAAGGGACCAATTGAAGCGCCTTGCAAGAGTGCAGATGCCATAAAGAGTGTGACTCTCTTTTTCTGCTTACCAAGAAAAGATAAAGTTCAACATCGCGTATACGCCAAACAAAGTGACGAGATGTAAAAGAAACAGAAATCAATGTCTTACCTCTTCATATGGCGGGGTCGAAAGTAGCCAAACCATACTTCCCATGCAACCAAGGGTTGTAAGGAGGCCACCAATGTTCCAGAGGATATGCAAATAAGATCCAACTGCCGCAGCAATCAGAGCGCAACATAGCGAGAGATAAACCTGCAAAACAACAGCAATTTCAAAATAAAGAAGTTTAGAAGAAGAAAAGTACAAAATCTAACGAACAAAGATGATCACCTTCGTCCATCAATAAGGACTTCAAATACCTTTTTTTCTTATATATATAAATATTATTAGTTCTATTTTTTGTTTGGACACCCAGTGATGACAAAAGCAAGACTCTCAGTATATGATCAAAAACCCTAACCCACCCCCAATGTTCCCCTGAAAAAACCCAAACGAAACCAAGCCTCAAGTCCTAATAAATTGGGGACGGCTTTTTCTCTATTGAGCTAGGTAATCATGATGTCCAAAAAACCTAGATCGTGTGGATTATCGTCTAAAATCGACCAAAAAAATAAACACAAGAAAGCAGAGTAAAAAAGTAGAAGCTGCACTATAACTAAACATATTTAATTATAAATCAAATTACTTGAACGTAACAGACCATAACCCAAACAATATGCACAGACCATAACCCAAACAATGCTACTTCATAACTACCAAGGAAAAACACCGAAAAGAGAACATGAAAATGGCACTTAAAAGTAAAAAGAAAAAGAGACCCAAAAACCATTGATAGAAAAACCAATGTTTCAAAATCCAGAAACCGGCGAGAAAACTGGAAAAGGGGCCGGAAGGACTGGTCATCAATTGAAATTGAACAGTGACATCATAATGATTTAATTAACAGAATTAAGACAGTTCTAGCTAAACGGCAAGAGGTTGACAAGACCAGTTCAGCGGCTAAACCACTGGTTCAAACGGTTGGAGGTCGTTCAATGCGGTTCGAATCAACACGCGGGTTTGTAGCATTGACTGGACCGGAACGCGACCAGTGGAAAGTTCAACCAGCGTCAATCTGGGTTTAAGAACATTGCTTTGAACTTTGTAAACAACAAATTTCAGAATAAAAGATCATAGATCCTCTTCATTTACAGGAATTAAACCGAAAGGAGGCGAAGTAGTTGATGCAAAATTGTAACAAAAGACCAAACAAATTAAATACCAGAATCGAATCTCTAGGAGACACTATAAGGCACGCAAACAAGGTAGAAGAGCAGAATTCACGAAATCAAAACCCCCAAAAAAGTATCAAAATCCTTACCCCTTAGGATAAGAAAGGGGAGCCCCTTCCTCACCAAATCTCACCCTTTCGCACAAAATATGGTGAGATTTGGAGAAGCCCCTTCCGATTGTGAGAAAGGGTGAGAAAATTAACAATGGATCAATAAAAGCCCTAATTTCTTTTTTCTTTCATTACTCACCAATTTTACTAATCCAAACCACAAGTGATAGGATTCTCTTCCATTTTTTAATTATTTATTATCCTTTTCTTGAAATCTAAAAGGACGGGCGAATTTGGATCAGGTAATGGCAATTTCATCCTCGTCAAAATATGAAGGAAAAACAAACAAAACCCGAAACAAAACTACGAGGGATTTTCCTCCCTATTATTAGATCGAGATCGAGATCGAGAATAGAAACCTGTTTGAGATGAGTTTGAACGATGGGAGAGATCTGACGTAAGTTCTTGAGAGAATCGTAACTCCAACTGTTGCGAGACCCCGATTGGCTTTCAAAGAAGGACGAGAACGCTTCCATTTTTCTTCTTCTTGAAAGAGAGAGAGAGATTCAACGATGACGGGCGATCAAATTTGTTGCAGAATACGTCGTCGATATATATGTATCAATGATAATATGCAGGATTGGCTTGTGGGAGTATTTATATAAAGCCCTAACGGAAAAGATGGGGTGGAAATTTATTAGAGGTAATTTCGGCGAAGCTACTGGATGATTACCGACGTATCTTTCGAATATTTTTAAAATGAAAGTCAATAGTGCTAGTAAATTGTTTGGGTTAGTTTCACATTTATCCCCTGAACTATCTCCATGTTCTCTACTTTGTCCCTCGATTAGTAGTGTAAATTTGATTTATCACACCCTTCTTAAAGTTCTGAGTTTCTATTTAGTAAGTCCAATGGTGGATGTTTGTTTAAAGGGCATTTTAGGGTTGGATATTGCTAATCTTCTGCCAATAGGTGGAGGATAATAGGTACATACTGATAAATGAGTTCAAATTTTAATTCAGATTTCACGAATAATAATACATTGTCACGAATATTAATATATTTTTCTCAAATATCGATACACCTTTTATATATTATTCCCCGTCTATTGGGTGGAGGTTAGTATTTTTCTTGAGAGTTTGGCCCCTTTTTTTGGGCTCCTTGTCCAAATCAACCTTTCATAATTATTTGCGCGTATTATTTCGAATAAGCCCATAACCTCTTCATGCGCATCTTGTAAAAATTAGAGAAGTTATACAGTGCTCTCCACTCTCATAACCATGACTCTTTTAACTTTGTTTATGAATTCATTTTCCATCATCTTTATTTCTTCTTTAATTCTTTCTTACTTCTTTTAACAATGGAAAAGTTTGAAGAAGATATTGGTCCAATATCGAAATGAATTCATAACTCGTAAACAATCTGAATATATCGGATGAGTTTAGCATTTAAAATCTGATAATATGAAGGTTGGTTATGGTTGACGAGCGACTGTGTCGTGTTGATTTCGATGATACCGAGCATTATGTCTCAATCAATTGGAGTCGACTGAGGATGTGATAGATCAAATTCGTAGATGAGGGATGAAATAGATAAAACAACAATAGTTTCAGGGATAAAAGTGAAATTAACACTAAATTTTTAGAACCCAAGGTATGGTGACTAGGGTGGGTTTGCCAAAAGATTTTAACAACGGGTAATTTTAGCAAATGGGTTGCTAAAATCTTTTGGCAAACCCCTAAGGCCTAAGGTCTTCTTCGAGAGCAATTTTATTCACCTTCTTAGAAGATGGTGATAAAACCCTCCCTCCTATTGATTGAATTGATATAGGTCTCACATAAAGTGATGTCATGCTTAACTCTGCAATAGGTAAGCATGACATCACTTTGTGATGAGACCCACATACTTCAACCAATAGAACAAAATTGCACTCGTCTTCTCGATAGATATTGTGACTGGGGATAATACTTTAAACAAACCACCCCCAGGCACCGGCTAAAATGGTGATTTTCCTATCTGGTGGTTTACTAATAAACGAACAATCCAATTATGAGTTCGTCATGGAGGAGTGCATTATTAATTTATTTATTATTAGGAAAAAAAAAAGGGCTGAAACATAACCCAACAAGAGGGGCATTTGTGGAAAAAAAAAGATCGCTTCTGGAAAATTCCAGGAAGTTCTTACTTAGACAAGGCCTTTTTAATTGACTTACATGCCAAGTAAAATATCTGGTACTTACGGTATGTCTTGTGGATAACGCGAGCGCGTAGCCACGTATCACACCCAATCAAACAATGCCATGTCACGTGGAAAATGCACAACTTACATTATTGTAGGTTGCGTGATTATTAAGTACTCTTGGAACACCGTCAAATAATGCTCTAAATGCAATTCTCAATCACATATTTATGTGAGACCAACACACATGTGATTATTCAGTGCTCTTGAAGAACCGTCACGTGGTACTTCAATAGCCTTCTCCCCAAAGGCCAGCAAAACTATCAGGTGACAGTACTCCAAGCACGTGATGTTTCAAGAGCGATTAATAATTTGTGTCACCAATACCAATGTGGGAGAAAAGATTTGTTCAATAAACACTTAATAATTTTTTATAGAGAGGTGTTTTGGCAGATTTTGGGTATCCATAGTGACTCAAGTCACTACACCCTTAGTGACCTCAATTGTAGGCATTCAATGGCTATGTTCGGTTTGAGTTTGAAGAACCTAGGTCTTTACTTTTTCTGGTGGCCCCCATATGCCATGATAGATTTTCTCTCCTCTCCATTTTTGGACGTGTTACTTTAGTTCATATCTTGTTACTTTAGTTCATATCTTGTGCAAGATGGGTCCGTAGAGCCCACTTTGAAGACCCACACAAAATGATCCGCACTGGTCATTAATTTTTTAAATACTCCCTCCATTCCAATTTGTTTACCCCTACGAAACTACGTGCAATTTTTGAACTAAAAAATAATATACTTACAAAAATATGAAAAAGAAAAGTAGAGAAGAAAAAAGGGGGAAAAAGGGGATAAAGGGAAAGAGAGCCTTGGGGATTCGAACTCGGCTGAATCAAGAAAAAGCAAGGGCGGAGGTACCTATGGGCTGCAGCCCAGGTGGGCTTGCGAAAATCCAAAAAAAAAAAAAAAAAATTATGTGTAAAATTTAGACTCAACAAGTTTTAGCCCACCCCAAGTACCGCTCGATTCCGGCTGTACCGGTCTCTTCCGGTGGATTTTGGGTACTGGTGCTGAGCACCGGTGCATTACAACAAAAAGGAAAAAAAGAAGAAGGAGAGAATGGAGGCGACTTAGGCGAGATCCGAGCGAGGATATTGATTTTCTCGATGACCACTGAATGTTAAAACAAAGAGTGTGTATTTCAGATCACAGAAAATCAAAGAGAAACATTTGTGTGGGTTGATTTGGCTTGAGAAGATTCAGAGTTTCAGACCTCCCACTTGTCGAGAGAGGGAGAGAGAGAGAGAGCAGCCACCGCCCACAAGGAAAAGAGAAGAAGATCGACCTAGTGCCTGGTGGTATTTGAGTAGGTGAATGACTGCCACTTGGGTATTAAAAAATTAGAAACCTGGAGTAGATGAGCTGAATTTATTGGGAATTGAATTTCACACCTCCATTTCAACATATGCATTTTCTTTTTGTTTCTATTATTATGGTGAAATTATTAAAATACCCCTCCATTTTATTATACCTTGGGGGTGGAGATGTTGAAATGGAGGGGTATTTCAATAATTTCAACCTAATAAAAATAAAAAGGGAGTGCAAATATTGAAATGGGGGGTGTGAAGTTCAATTCCCAATTTATTTGTCTTAATTACGTTTCATACAATTAATAAAAATGGAATCACGTCCGGTACGATATTAAGAACCATACTTGGAACATTTATTTGTTAGTTTGAGGTTCATTGTATGATATTTGTTGTCTGATGATAGTTTATACGAAAAAATTTCGAGATATATATAGGTAGTATCGCTAAATTCAAAACGGTACCCAATACCAGTCAGTACTGGTTCCGTACAATACCAGTAGGAAAATTTCGCATTTTTACTTTGTGAGGATCCGAAAGAGTTTTCTACTCTCTTCTCTCTCGATTCAGATTCGATAATCAATGAATTCTACTCTATAAAATATCGTAAAGTACAACTTCAGTAGTGTACATTCTTGTACTTTTCTTTTGAACATTTACGTATTTATGTACAAGTTTATTAGACATCAGTTACAAATCTTTTTTTGATTTATATATATTATAGTAGTAGTTTACTAAATTTTGGTTAGCTCAGAGTAAATTAATGTCCTGGCTCCACCCTTAAGAAAAAGCAACTTGAGCCGTAGAAAGTGGATTGAGGGGTGGCCTTGTTGATATTAGTAGATTTTTTTTTATGTACAGTTGTGATTTCTAGAGGACCGTAGTAGAATTTCCAAACACCCTCGCGGGAAAGACACGGGGTCGACTTCGAGCATTAACTACTACTAAAATGGCTTAACATGTACAATTCGTGTTTTATCAGACTCGAATAGCAGGAAAAATGGTTGTAAGTTGTAACTACTAAATCCAACATCTTGGCCAACTCCAAACTGCATCCTATTTACCCTCTTCCTCTTGTCCGTCATAGCATACCTTTGCTTCATCTTCCTGAACCGGCGGCCGCCCCTCTTCTTCTTCGGCTTACAACTTTTTCAATCGTCCTATGAATCCTCTCACAAGAAGGGTCTGCCTTTATTCCCAGTTGGATATTCACTTACAGAATCTATACGTGCCCCCATTGTTGATTTTCCAGCCAGTAGACGGCAGGCACGCGTCCTTAAACAAGGGGGTTGAAGTTTGGAAAATCTCTATTTGTTCAATATAGCACACACGAAACTGGGATGTTGTTTGCGGTGGAAAAACCAGCTAAGTTTGTTTTCCTAGCACTGAGGAGCTGGACAGTGCAAGCAGGCATGCTAGCCAATGCAGAAAGCCCTCATTGATTCTCTTTCCTTCACGGTTTATTCGCAAAAAAAATTACTACTATTTTTTCCTACTTTTTTCACTTTATAGGCTACCAAAAATTAAATATAGAAAGTGAGAAAAATATCAAACTTTCTCTCTTTACTAATTTTTATATATTTAACGTTAAATGGTAAATCAACGAGGGATAAACACCATCAATCAAAACAAAATCTCTCTTTGCTCCCGTGCATAGCATGGGTACTGCGCTTGTATTACAGAAACAAAAGTAAAAATACCGATCAAGAAACAATAAGCAATGATCACTTTACAAAGAAAAGGGAACACAGAAGAGCAAGCTTCCTAATCACAAAGAACATAAGAATAATACTACAATGAAACGTCAAGAAAACTAGTCTTCCAAAACTGTGAAGCGGCGGGTAAATTTATTCTGCTGAAGGCGAAGACAATGAAAATTTTAAAAGGAAGCCAACCATGATTCCAATGAGTCCAACAAAAACAGAAAATTTGAAGGAGAAGCCAGCGTCGCTTTTCCGGTTCCTCCGTCTCTTCAGCATTTCCTGTAAAAAAATAAATAAAATAGAAACCATAATATATCAGTCATTTATGTCGGAACCATTCTAGGATACAATTGCAAGGTTTCATCATTCCATGCTATAACCATAGAAAACCATGCAAAAGCGAAGACCGAGTAATGGAACTGTTCTAAGGGGATTCTATATGGCAAGTTGGATAAAAGACAATCAAAATTGTGTTGCATGGTGTTGGGTATGGATGCGTATCTAGGGGTATGACCTGTCAAACCTTTTATCTAAGGATATGAAAACTTAGCCAAACAAATCACAGTTCGACTTATTTTGTAGGAAAGATAGATATAACGTGGAGTGCGAAAAAAGGAACTTTTCGTCATTTTTTCCCCTAATCATGAATTAAGAAATGTTTGTCTAAAAAAAGTGTTAACTCTAGGGCCGATAAGTGTCAGATACATGTCCCGTACCCTTGTCCAGGTGTTGGGTGTCAACATGGATACTTGATTTTCTGTCTAAAGTACCCATCCATTATAACTCAGTTAACTATCTTGAAGTTTGATTGGATTGACACCTGTTCTGATCATCTCACAAACAGGTTCTCTTCCACGACACGAATACAGAATGATTGCGTATAAAACCGCATTAAAGGTGGTAATTTCTGGACCACAGACGTCAACTAAGTGTCTAAGCACATTACGAATTACTCTTCCAAACTTCTCATAATGTGTTAAGGCTTCATCCAGGTAGGTCGTCTGGTTGTGTTTGTGTCTAGTTCTGCAAGTCTGGTTGATGATCCCTAATAATCAGTGTCTCTACGCATGTCTAAGTTACTGTAAGTAATGAATTACTTGTGGGTAAAAAGAAAGCGAGCAGACTAACCAGTTCCTGCTGCAGTTGCCGTGTTTGTTGCACAGCTGTATCCCTTTCATCCTTGAGACGCTGCAAAGCCTGATTCCACAATGAATTTACAGATTACCAATTGCCCCAAAAGATTACACTGTTTGGAAATGTGTCCAACCGTGTATATCAAGTTACATATCTAACACCCTTCCTTGAATGCAACCACATGGCGAGGCACAAAACTGAACTAAATAGTTGTGCAAGCGGACACGGAAAAGTGGGCCACAAGAGGATAATGGGGGAACAAACACATATAACTAACTTGAACCTAGGACCTCCAAGAAACTAGACCTCTGACGGCAATGTTAAATCACCAGTTGTCGAAAATGCTTAAGCTGTTAGGTAAGGACCCAACAACATATATCAAGCAATCTAACCATAATATTTGGAAAGATTTATCGGACAAAGGAAAAGTGCTGATATAGGACTAATGAAAGAGGTGACTAAACAATATTTTTTGAGAAACCACTGTCGCACCTTCAAATGAGACTTAATGAATAAACTTAATGACATGATAAAGAGAAAGATATGAGTAGCTTGAAGAACTTAGCATTTACTCTATTAAGTACGCTTTAAGCAAGAACATTGGAATGCAGCAGGCAAGAAGCATTGTTGATATACACAGATGTCCGGAAGCATTACATAAATAAATGGGAAAGGACCAAAATTCTACATCATTGACATCAAATCTAACCCGCCTACCACAGTTTAGAGTACATATCACTGTATCAAAGACTTCACCAATCTGTTAATGAGGTAGAAAAACAGATGAGAAAATGAAACAGATCACAGAACTAGAGCACTAACATGTCCCATATTGAGGTTACCCACATAACAAAGTTAAGGAGCTGCGGGTCTACCGTCCCAAAAAAAGGAGAGGAGGAAACTATGGCATGGGAAGTCTGGAAAACTATCTTTCACGCCATCAAGCAATTAAAAGGTCTAATGGTTGCTCATTTTTAAACATTCTGACAAACTGTGCATATACTACTGACATCGTCACTAAAAAAAGACTAACAGAGGCAAGCATCGAAAACATATGAAAAGAGATCTGGAGGAGAAAAGAAATTTGTACCAAAATATGCAAAACAAACCAAATTTAAATAAAAGAGCAAGAGTAGAACTCACAGAATTGCTATCCAAACTTTGTTTGGAGTCCTTCGATGCTTCATTTTCTGAGTTTCCTAATGCTGCTTGAGGAGACTGATAGACAACCCTAAGCTTGCATTCCTCTACTGCTTTTCCACTATCCTTAGTAAACTGCGTGCAACGATGTCCATTGTTTTAAGTGAAAACAGTATTCATCGCCTTTTTCTACTCCAGACCAATGTAACCAAGCCACAAAAATGAAGTCATTGTTCAGAAGAAAAGATTCTTACAGTATCTTGTGGAAGCTCATCGACCTCGGTATGTGGAGCCACAATGGTGCTCTGTACCAGAAATTTATCTTTGGATTGCATGTCCGGAGGGTATTCTCTTTGAGCTTGAAGAGTGACTACAGATACAGCAATTAGTCAAAACCGACATTAGAAATTTATGGTATCTGAACGACAGTGGAACTATATAACATAACCACAAAACAATCCCACACTACCATGCAACTCAAGGCTTGTACATATCATAAATAAGAAAAAGAAACCCTGATCTAGGAGATCACCTAACAGGTACACATTACCCATGCTCTGGCCAATCATGCAGCATGAACACCTTCTCCTGCTCGGTTTGGCATATGCTGAGCATATCCTAAGTCCTGAACTTGCGTGATCTAGCAGGCAATAGAGGTGGCAGATTCAATACCTCCAAGGCAGAGAAATAGGGTCCAGAGCAAAACTTAGGTCAGTTTAGACTATTTTACTGAGACATAAGTGAAATACAAAAACCTTAGCTACGCTATCCGGCCGTCAAATAGGCTTAAGAGATAAGATGATGTTAGTATTTCGAGTTTCATGATCTAATTCATTTTAATCGAACTCATAGTCACTGGTATATAGGTACAAACACATGTTATTTACTTTTGTTTCAGCATGGTTACACAGCTATTTCTGCCTAGTGTGTGCTATAGAGAATGATTGTCCTGAAAGACTCTGACACAAGTTTGTTTGGCTTACACACTATGCTCCTAGATGGGCCTTTATTAAACAGCTAGCTTTAGCAAACTGGGGGATTGCAAATGACAGGGAATGTGTTCTCTGCCTTGGAGGTATTGAATCTCATAATCACCTATTTTTTGCGTGCCGATTTTCTGGCCGCTTTTGGAAACAGATGTTGAGTAGATGTGGAGTTTCCAAGATCCTACGAAGCTGGAAATGAAATAGCTTATGGTATCTCAAACTGTAAGGGGACTCAACCAAAGTCTCAAGTCTACAGATTAGCCTTTGTTCCATCTTTGTATCATATATGGGCTGAAAGGAATTGCAGGGTTTTCGAGGAGAAGGGCATGGATTTAAAAGGGCTCTCTAAGATGTTAGAGCTTGCTTATGCTCTTGGAGGAATGATACCCCCCATGGAGAATAATCTGATCTGTGCTAGCTCTGGGCCTGCGGCCTCACTTTCCAGAACTAATGGCTGAGTAGGCGTTGCTGGTTGTGTAGCTCTTGTCTTTGATCTGATCGTGTTCTGTTGATGAGTCTTTTTGCCCTGCGGGCCTCTTTTAGGATTCTGAAGGCTATAACCATGATCTTGATTTGCGTATTGGGTTATGTACCAAACTTCCCCACGAAAAAACATATAGTACATCAGTTTGAAAAAGGAGAGCCCACCTGAAGCAGGGTTCGATAGGACCCATTCCATTGAGAGAAAGTTCGGGAGAACAGATGGGCTAGATACAACTCATACAATCTTCATTCAAATATGCCAGATCAACATTGTAAATAGGTAACAATAAGACCAATAACATCTAGTCATCACCTATCATTGCAACCAAAACCTACCCCCATAACCTATGTTCACAACAAACACTCCATATGCTGACCTAGAATTCCTGCATCCAAACCATGGCAAACGATGAAGAAAATGATAACCATCGCCACCGATGATCATCACACCCAACAATTTGTTTACCTGCCACACTATGAACATGTTGCCCAGCAAAAATCCCCTTCTGAACAAACCAGGAACCTCCCATGCATAACCTCCTTAACAACCTATGCTAATACGAGCACCATCACCAAACCAGAAACACAACCCAACTAACTCGGTCTTCTATATCTCCCCATGTAGCACCACCTCAATCACTATGGAGAGCACACCCACAAGTTCACTTAAATCGTCACAAACCTCCCTCCTCCTCACAATTCAGTCGCTTTCTGTACTCATGCTCATCAGTCTTCACCTCAAACTTGTATCTCAATACTTGTGTATGAATCTAACTAATGCCACTGCTTTATTCCCTTTTGAACCATCTCTGTCTCCCTCCCTCTCTCTCTCTCTCTCCATTCATTTATCTACCCACAACTTACCAAATCAAAAGGCAGAACTATAATCAACAAAAAAAAATAACTGAGTTTTTCTGTGGGTGAAAATTCCTGTCATACATGCATGGAAACAAGCATTGCTACATTAAGTTCATTGTCCATGTTCACTTCCACCTACATGGAATATGACTTTAGTTACACATTACAACAATTAAAACGAACAACATATCCAAAAGACTGTCGCATAGCAAGTATTGATGTATAGTATTAGTACCTCTTATGAAACACGAGTCCCATGGCTGTATAACACCAGTGTTCGGTCGTACAAAGTATTTCTTCGGTGAAGTGGTTTTGACCTAGAAAAGAAAACGACAGAAGCTTATCGAAAAATAAAAAACAAGGGAGACAAACAGATATACATAATTAACAGAACTCCAAGGATCTTTGTAAATATATATACTCAACGAGTGATTTTACATATGGGTAAGTATAATAGAAGAGTACCTTGAAAGCAACACAATGTTCGGTGTTGTTTGCAACTTTAAGATCACAATAACTTTGTTTCTCCAGCTCAACTATTATACAAACAAACAAATTATCAGAAGTCAATTGGAAGTTTCTAGAACCGTGGATCAGAAAATACTGCATAACTGTTTGCATAAATGTGTATAAGCGGACACCTGGATGCACCCTAATATGCAGGCAGAGGAATACAACATGTAAAAAAGCTCGCTATAAGCCTATATGTGGCATACATACCTCTATATTTTCATATTAAGTACGATCAAGAAGAAACTAATACAGTTCCCATTCTACCAGTTTCTCAAATATACTTTATATCAATATCTCAAATACTACTAGACAATGCCTTTTATGCTTGTACTGAACTATTTAAGCCATACACACCAGCTCCCCCCTTTCCACAAATTTAGAGCCAGACTGATAGAGTTACACAATCTTGTGCCCATAAGTCCATTCCAGGTTCCCACAATATTCGAATTCCTTTACTGAACTACCTCTCATCTTGATTTTGTCACCCTTGTGACAGACATTGCCAACCAGCCAGGTTACTCATACACCGCCCCTGCATTACCCCCAGTTTCCTTCAAACTTATTTGTTTTTTATGTGCTTCGTGTGGCACACCCGGTCACTGTCTAGTGCCCACCAGCTACCTTATTCTCGCCCCCATCTGAGGAGTATCTCTTGTCTTTCCACGCCCTTCCATGTTTCCCCAAGTTGACCAAATAAACTTTAACACATCGTTAAAAAGTATGGCCTCATAATCAAGATAAAATGCCATCATTGCAGCCTCCAAAAAGGCAGGGACAGAGGTGTCCAAGTCCAACACAAAGTCTTAACTTCATTTCTAGCTCATATAAAGGCATGCGATACATACTCCTGGGTTCTGTGAAGAGTAGGCAATACAAGTAGTTCCTGGAACAGACTTGCCTTGTGCATTAAGAGAATGCTTCGAAAATTACCAATGCTGCTATTACAGATAAATGCACAAGAAATTTGCAGTGGTGTGGATCTCATGGTGGCGCCCCATTCCCTACTTATTAGCTAAAACAACTTTCTCTGATAAGGGGCAGACAAATATTCTCTTTGGTTGTGCTAGTTGTTCAGGTTAATTCATAAAAGTTCTATAAGATTGGCCCCTTGCAAGTCCTTGGAAGAAAAAAAAAATCTTAGAACAAGTATATACGTACCGAAAGAACTCCCTATAATTCTAAGCTATCAACAATTTTTTGGTGGCATGAGTAAAATAAGACGATGGCTAAACATATACACGCAAACTTAGACCTACCAAATACAAAAATATAAATATGGAACATGATTTTTTTTTTCTATAGTGGTTTGGGCCCCGCTCTACACAAATCCCACGTCCGGCGCCGTCTCTTATAAACTAAAGTTTAGATTCACTGAAATGTTTGAGAGGGAATCGAATCACATTCTTAGCCAAATTAGTGAATGATGGTCCCACTACAGTTTAGTCTGTCATTTTCAACAAACCAACTATCAACATTAAACCTCGGTCATCATTTTCCCATCGATTAAGTAAAATTTGGTAAATTCAATTCAAATTACATAAAATTCAAACGTGAGAGAGAGAGAGAGATTGAGCGTACACTGGAAGTGGAGCTCGTCGGGATGAACAGAGATCAACTGGCCGGTACCAGCCATGATGATTGACGACGACCACCGCACCTTATCGTTACCTAACCAACAAAGATTCGATCAAACCCTAGTAGCAACACAAAAGTAGACAATTACACATAAGAAAAACGAACCGTAAAGAGTAAAGAGAGAAGAAGCACCTGAGAGAGAGAATTGAGGATCGAAAGATGTGGGCGGGAGAGAAAAGCGAGAAGGATGGTCCACTTGTCTGCAACGATGATGGAAGCCAAGGCCACAATGATCGGGGTTTCCGTAATTCTAGAGAGAGAAACTGTCAATCGGAGAGTGCGTGCTTGCACATAGTACGACAAAGAGGATGAACGAATGATGACGTGAATAGTAAAAGCGGAGGGTAATTGCTCCTCACGCCCCCCCTGACACCACACCCCCTCCTGGCCCCACATGAATTTCCAAACATACCCCTCCTCTTTAATTGTTTTCTCAAAAATGCCCTCCCCTTTAATTAATTAAAATCATTTCTTTATTTATTTCATTTA